>PVJX010009834.1:0-59427 GCA_004027295.1 Dolichotis patagonum
GATTTAATATTATCCTTCTTAGAAGTCCTACCACGCTTTTTTTGTTCTATTACCATTGGTTCTATCTACCACATTGTGTCTTATTGGAATTTGAATATGTGTGATAGTTCAAACAAATTTTTTTCTTTTTTATCAAAAATGAGATATTATAATACCCATTGATCATTTTCTGTTATTCGGTTCAGA
This sequence comes from Dolichotis patagonum, assembly GCA_004027295.1. Taxonomy (NCBI): domain Eukaryota; kingdom Metazoa; phylum Chordata; class Mammalia; order Rodentia; family Caviidae; genus Dolichotis; species Dolichotis patagonum. The sequence continues at coordinate 187 of PVJX010009834.1, forward strand.
AAGCCCTGTAATTTTTTCACTACATGCATGGCTTTATTCTATTGTGTTATGTTTGATATTATTGTAATTGAAACTATGCTCAACTATAGCAGAGTAAGAGATATGGTGTTAGATACTGTTGATGTCCAGTTGACTTAATGTAAAGTACTGTGTTGCCTATGTTGTCCTCTTCTGATCTGCTCTGTACTGCCCCCTTTTGTTTTATTCTCTTTCAAATTAAGAAGAAAAAAAAGATTTCTACCATCGCCATCTTCCTAAACAGGGCTTATGCGAGGATTCTGCATTGCTATAGACTGACACTCTGTGTCTCCCAAGACCCCACGAGATGGCCACTCATGGACCACCCTATCGAGGTGCATTAGTAGGCATTGCCAGCTAAGTTTGCACCATCTCTTCACTATGCAGGTGAGGAAAATGATACCTAGTGTGGTTATGATATGTGTCTAAGCACATATTGTTACTATCAAAAATGTGGAATTCAGACTCTGATCATCTAATTCTATGACCTCTTTCTCTTGGTGCCTTTCATCAAAACACATTTTGTTGTTTCTGATGTTTGAGTTAGAGATTTAGCTTTGTCTTTCTTAAAATAATGTTCTCTTAAATTGTGTTCATCACGTATAGCCCTCAGAGACAGCGTGAGGAACGAGGATGTAGTGGCTGCTTAGCAGTGCGTGTCCTTGGTTGTTCATATTTAGATTTTACTGCAGCGGGGGCACTGTCAGGTCATGGAAGTTACGCTTGGCAGCCTCGGGAAGTCTTCCTAAAGCTTGGTCTCTTTCAATGTCAAAAGCTACTTCTCCAGTGACAGATGTTGCCCCCTCTTGGTGACTTCCTTCCCTATTAACCAGCCACTTTTGATTGGCAGCATGTGCTCACTGTGAAGAAGGGCTACTCGGGTATGCAATTATCAATTCAAAAGCACTGACAACACGTGCAACTTAACGTGTAGACACTGTGAAGAGATTTGGCTTTGCTTCATTGTATGTCCTTAAATTTTGCTCCTGCTTCTGTGACTTAAATAAATAGGACTGTGTTGAATGCTCTCTTCATCAGCCTGTGGTCTGCTCCTCTGTGTGCAGCTGGGTCTGCTGAGGTTCTTGGGTCAGTGCTCACCACATGAAATCAGACAGAGCACAATGAGAGCCAGACGCATTTACACCCGCCTCCCGGTGCCTGGTGTTACTTTCTGCAGAAGACAGAAGGTGATTTTCAGAGGGACACATACAGAAAATGGGAAATATCTCCCCAAATTATTTCCCTATGAAATCCATAGGAATAAACCAGTCCTTTAACCATTTCTATATATTTAATCTATTAAATCTATATTTAATCTATATATTTCTATATATTTCTATATATTTAATCTTTGTGTGTGTTTGTGACAGGAATCGAACTCAGGACCTTGAGGTTGTATATTCAGTCTTAAGATCTAGCAGCGCTATTATTTATACTTTCAAGATAATTTCAGTTTAAAAATTTTAAGAATATATGACTGCAGGATGAAGAGAAGGATGCTCTTAGAAAATATTTGGTGGCTTTTAATGTTGGAAAGATTTATATCTTAACATGTAATTAACATATTACTAGAAAACATAAATTATATGAAAACTGGTTTCTCCAAATTTGGCCATTACTCATAATTGCCAGTGGATTTTCAAAAACAATGGAAATGATCAATTCTTATATGATAGAACTTCGATATTTTCAAAGTAATACTGGCATTGAATCGATGTTTTCTACCCACTTTGCTCTCACAGGTATGTGCATTAAAAATGTGATTTTGTGCTTAAGCATTTGTTTCCTTTCAGGAGAGAAAAGGAATAATTGATTCCATGGTGTATCGTTGTCTTGATTAACTTGACAGTGTGATCATTTCAAATCCAGTATGTGGCCATGGCGTGTTGCTGTCGATGCTGTGTTCTTGTTTAATACCAAGCTCTGTTTATTTATGAAACTTGACACAGTGCCTTTCCAGATGGCAAACTCTTCCTAGAGAAAACTTTGATGGAATCTCTCAGGCAAGATGCTCCCTGAATAGCTAATGTGGATTAGATCTAAATTGTCCTGCAAAAGTCTCCTGTTTGAAGGCGGGGAATGGTCAGCAGTCAGGTGGCCAGGTGGCCTGGGGTGTGACTTCCAAGACTAACTGTGACTCCTCGCCCTTCCCCTTTCCTCTTGATGTTGGCTGAGCAGCTTCCTTCCAATCCCCCCTTTTCCTCCTGCTGTTCCTGCGTTGGATCTGGTCAAATATGCATGGACCGAGATCTCTGAACTATGAATCCAAATAAACCGCTCCTTCTTTAAGCTGTTGGTATTTGATATTTTGTGCCAGGGATGGGACATACAGCAGGTTGGAGATATTTTTGCTTTTATTCTTCAAAAACATTAAATTTAAGAAAATGAATACATGTAAAGGATTATTAACATTGTATGAAATGGTCAATAATGAAACTTCCTGTCTGTGACTGTGGAAAATTTTATGTACTTCCCCCTCCAGTTCTTTTTCTTTCATGACTATATCTTGAATGTTATCAAACAAGAGACACTCTGAAATATTGACGATTAGAAAAATGGAAAAGAATTACTTTACACAACACAGTCTGGCACTGACTGGTCACAGCTGAGATGGGAGGACACACTCATCCCTATGCAGAAATAGAAATAAACAGTCAGCATGTGAACCCTGACTCTGCTAGTAGGCAGCAAAACAGCCAGTTCATACAGGAGGGCTGACCACAGCCCAGTGAACTGAGCAGCAGTGACAATCCCCATCTTGTCTCTCGAGACTGAGGCAGGGTTGAGTTGGGCATTTTAAATGTGGGCCCCTCTTCCCTTCCTTGGTCAAACAATCAGAAAATGAACTGAAGAGTGTTAGGCTGAAGAGTGTTAGGAAGCTGATGTGTGTTATCCCAATTTTCTGGGTGCGGGAACCTCATTCGTAACTGCAAAATGTGACAAGTACTAGCTACAGAGAAATGGTACCAACCCTACACATTACAGTGGGCTCAGGAAAAAGGTGACTGGGCCATGGTCAAAGGATCATCAGGAGATGAGGAGAAAGACGCCACTCCCAGACTCACAGGAAACTAATCTCTGAGCTGCGACAATCCCCGCTGTGTGGCTGGGCAGTGCTGAACACCGGCTGTTGGAATGCAGCTTCAGTTCCCTGGCATGAGATTTTGTGGCGGGGTGGGGCTGAGTCTAGAGGTAATGCTGCAGTGGGTAGCAGAAGGCTGAGTGCCAGGTGCCGCTCACGCAAACACAGTCCGTGCACACCCACTGCCACGCCAACCTGCGGGACCAACGACAATATAGAGGGCAGCACACAGTCACCGGGCAGCCGTGCATCCAAAGTTGTGGACTGGAAATTTAAGGGCCTCTGGCACAGGCTCCAGACCTGCCACAGACCACGTGAGCAACGGAGTCAGTGCAGTCTGGGCCTCCAAGCTTCTCACTCCAGGTACAGAAGAGTTTAAATTATCAGGTTGGATTTAATTCAGCAAATGGCTGAGATACACAGGCCTCCATGCACAGCCCCTGACACATGGATCCCACCTCAACTCGCCCTGTGAATCCTGCCCTCTCTGGACCAAGGTGAAGAACTCCAGACACTCTTGTCCGGCACTGTAGCTGATTCCTCAACCCTGTTTTGATCCTTTTCCTAACTAGCTGCCCTTCTCGTAAGCCATCTCAATAAACTGCTTTCTACAGTATCACACAGAAAATACCAGAGCGATTTTAAATTGCTTTCTTAATTTTATAAATTTTACTTTTTATTTTAAAAAACAACCAAAAAAAGGATAAAAATGATACAGAATTTAAAAATCAATAGTAGGACATGAACACTAGTTAATGCATTGCATATTGTTATCCCAGAAGCAGATGCTCAGGTTACAAGACTTAGGTACGAAACAAATGATCAAAAAAGGAGAGCACAAGCTTTTCCTGTTAATGAACTAACAGAGGATAGTAGGATATAGTAGTATATAGTATAACAGACGATAGAGTATAGAGTATATATATATAGTAGTATAGCTATCTACTATATATATATATATATATACACAGATATATATGTATGTACACCTATATACATATAATCTTTTCCCTCTTCCTTCTCTCCTTTCCCCATCCCAGTTGTTCTTTCCTTTTGAGCACTTTCTTTCCCATTCCTTATCACCGTATCTATTGTACATCTTGAATATTATTACTCTTTCAGTTTTTTAAAAAATATTATCTTATAAGTGACATGGAGTACATATGTTTGTAAGTGTTCACAGAGACGTATTTTGCTTTTATCCCTGTCTTTCTGTGTCACATTATGGTGTCCTACACCAAGTGTTGTTTCATAGAAGTCTTATAATTGATACTGCCTTAAACTGGAAGAGCTATAGTTTATTTATGGACATCTAATAGCAAACATAGCAACCCCCCCACACCCATACATGGAATTGAAACTATTTTGCCAAGTGATTGTGGATAGAAAAAGCTCTGACATGATGACTTACTATTTGTTTCAGTAAACATGAACTTGGAAAAGTTAAGACCGAACCCATAAATAACATCATTGCTTCGTTCAGGAATCTCCTGCATATCAATTTGTCAGAGGCAGTGGTGCTCACCTGGGCAAATAACTCATTTGTCAAGGAGTTTTCCTATCAAGACCCTTTCGAAGGCATTGGATTTGCTACATTAATCTCCTACATTGTTATGTTCCAAACTTATTACCATCTCAGTACTTGTCTCACCTCAAAAGACAAATAATAAGCTACTTAAAACTTGACCTGGTAGATCGATGAATGCATTATGTCAAGATAGTATTCTACTGTGTGCACTAAGTTTGAATCAACTAAATGCCACTTTCATAAGGAATTGTTTACTAATGATTTGTAGAATTCAATCATGCGCATAGTTTAGAAGATATCAGTTGCCTCGGGAAAGACACTGAGGGAGTGTAATGAGGCTGTGATGCAGTATAAAGATATTTCTTGAAAAATAAAAAGGTAGCAAAAACTTTAGAATATGTACTAATTTTGGTGGGCTGTGTTAATTTCTGTCCTTTTCTGTTTGATTGAGATAGAATATAACTATGAAAGCAGAGTAGGGGGACAAAAGAGGTGATTCAGTGGTAATGAATGTGTTTCCCACAGACGTTTATACTCCCACAGAAACTGAGCATTGACAGTGACTGAGATTTGAGTTGACTTTTGTTTTTAAAAAAAAAAAAAAGCCCATGATCCATTAGAGAACCCTGATTAGGGCGAAGGAAACAGGCCAGGGTCTAAGAGGATGCCATGTCTCCAGCATTAACCTTCATATGTATGCCAAATGTGTATTCTGTCAGATGGGGAAATGTCTCAGTACTAAAATTTATATGATTGTAGTCCAAAATTGAAGCCAAATGTTATCTTCATAGAATGACTTCAGGGTTCTGAGAATAAATCTGAAAATTTTTTCAACTATAGATGACATTTTATGGATGGTTTATAACTGAGATGTTTTCTTCTTTTCAGATTTTGACACAGAATTTGTTTTTATTTCATGCTTATAGAAGAAAGTAATTAGTAAGCAGGATTTTAAATAAATATGTATGATCTAAGTAAAAACGAAATAAACTATATATCTGTTGCTGTATAAGTGAAAGTTCATCAAGTAAATACATGAAACTGGAATCCTTAGTTTAATTCAACTGCCAGTATTTTGCTTTGCTTTTTGACTTATAATGTAGTGCATTTGTTATTAATATTTATATTTTATTTATATTTATATTTTATTTATATTTATATTTTAATACCATAAAACTGGTATTTTTCCTCACAGTATTTAATGGCTGCCATAATGATTTTGCAAGATTTTCTTCTGTATTATTACTCAAATCAAATTCCAGATGTGTTGAAACCATTTTTTCTTATTTCTTTTTGCAGATAGCTTCCGTATTCGTATTGTGTTCACAGAACATTAGTTGAATAGGAATAATTGGAGATGTATATTTGAACTATTATTTCTAAATGCAAGTTCATGGCTGGTAGAAACACAAGTGAATGATACTAATGACCAAATAAATGAAATTGATGAGGGTTGTGGTTTGTGTTCCTGTGCCCCACCCCTCAGTCTCATGCAATCATGGATGTGACCAAATCTGGCATTTGTGATTGGTTTGTTGTCTAGTGCTCAGATTGGTGGTGTGAGTGCTACACCCGCCCTGGGGGAGGAGCCAGGGTAGGATGTATCCAAGAAGATGAGTTTCTGTCTCTCTGGGGTTTGCTCCTTGAGTTTGAGACAGCCATGAATGGGGTCCTGGCCATGCCACCCTGCCTCTTGGATCCAGCTAATTATGGACTGAAATCTCTAAGCACTGTAAGAAATAAACCTTTCCTTCTCTAACTTTGGGCATCAGGTATTTTGTCTCAACAACGAGTAAAAAGAGAGTGACATATGTATCAGGGAAGAAATAATAATTTATTCATCAATTCTATAAATTATCCACTATGCTAATGTGAACCATACTTTTATACAATCGTGGCCTAATGACCCCTGATTTTTAAACTGGTTTGACTGAAAATGCCTTTGTCATTTTTAATGTGGCCTTTCTGTTATTGATACACCTGAAAAACTACAATTTGACAAATGTTTACAAATAACTTTCATAAAGTAGAATAAAATAATTTAAATTTTTTTCTAATCTGCTACATCTTTAAAAGAGTGGAGATATTCCAGTAAAGGTAGGTTGTTAATTCTTACCTAATGTTGTCATTTTCTGAATTTATGTCTTAATTGCTTATTTTTTATTATCAGTAGATTTTCCAGTAAAATATTACTGTAAGCGTAAATGTTATAAATTATTTTATACATTATTACAGTATAGAATCCAGTTTTCCGTGAAAATGCTCATAATGTAGGAAGCATTAAAGTGAATGAATTAGCTGTGATTGAAATAGAATTTGCACTGTAGATTTATGGCCTATCCAATTACTACAAAGAACTTCCTAGGTCCATTCGAGTTATTGTCTTGTGTTTGGCTTAATTTAGCCTGTGAATTATAAAATAGCAAGTATCTGAATCCAAGTAGAACATGTTTAGGGTTATTTATGGTACCTTTTACTCTAATGCCCATATAACAAATTAAGTACATTTCTAGTACTTATTTTAATTAGCATCTTACTGTCTATGAGGTCGTTACTCACCTTGGGTTTCGTGGGAGTGGATTCAGAGTCGGAGATCAGTGGGCCGGAAGTTGAGAGAGAAGAACCTGTAGGATTCGCACCTGTGGAAAGGAAGAGAGAAGAGTCTGAAGGAGCCTTCAGTTTCATCCTGAGTTGGGCCAAGCGAGATGGACGTTCAGATTCCTATCACTGTTTCTGTGGGTTCATTCACCCAGGACGAGATGTGACCTTGGACAAAAGAGCTCCCTGCCGTTTGGGGCAGTTTTTCACATGGACTGAGAGCTGAAGGTCATTCAGTTGTATTTTCAGCAGTTAAGACTACAAGTCTCTGTGGGCCCAGCATAGCCCAAGTGTCACCAAGCATACAATAGAAACACTGTGTCTACTCTTTCAGGTAGATTCCAGAAACGGCTCTCAGGTTCTAGGGTTGAAATCCCGGAGCAATTTAGAAAATAAAGGTTACAGAGACAAATTCTTAGCCTTTCCTGTGGCTTGCACGGAGGACACAGAGGGTGTGAACTGTCTCCTCCTGCTGCACACTCAGCCGTTTCCGCCCTTTTGTGGCATGTGCATTGACATGCACTACAATCATTACCATGTATGTTGAAGTCTTTATCAGTCATGGCTTTTTTCAGCCCTGATACCTTCCGCGGTTATTTACCAAAAAAAGAAAATTCGACAAAGTTTAGCTGAGGAGCACTGAAAGGGCCATCTGATATTAATGCCTCTTCTTACCAATCCGTGTTTTTTTTGTGTGCTTAACTTTACTTGTCACAAGTGGGACTTTTCATCATGCCTGTCAGATGCTTGGGACAAGAACCCAGCAGCGCTGAATCTTTAGGGGTCTTCTGTTTTCCACAAGCAAGAAGTATTTCTCTTCTGGGAAATAGATCACAGAATCCTTCAGGCCCCAGAGTTGCAGGAACAGAGCAAGAAGTGCCTGAGTGATAGGATGTAAGCGAATTGATCCCACTCCTGCTGTCTACCTTATTCCTGCGTGTAGCACTGCATACAAGGAAAGACTGCAATTGTTTATCGAAGCGTGAGCTTAGCAACGCTCTCTTGCAGCATCCTAGCTAAGCACCCTTTGTCAGACTTTGATAATTTATAGCTAATGGAATTTCCTTTGTCCATTGAAAATCCCAGGAAAGATAGAAAGGTCATTTTTATTTTTGCCTCTGTAGAAAGAAAAAACATTTTTTATCAAGATTAAAGTTAAGCAACTTATATATTTTAAACCATAAATTGTTTCTACTTTTAAAAAGCAATTGAAAATATGTTATGAACCTTTGGAAACATGTTATTATTATATAAATTAATAAACATTAACATAAGGTGGCATTCTCAGATGGATTTTTGGGGGGCAACTGATTTTGTTCATCATTTAGTAAACTCTAGAAAGGGTTTAACTAATTTTTTTTTCTTTTTTATATTTTTGAGACAGGATTTCACTATGTAATTCAGGCTGTCCTGAACTCACAGTGGTCATCCTGTCTCAGCCTCCCAGGCCAGGATTACAGATGTGCACTGCCACACTCAGCCAAGGGAGTTAACTGTTGAAAAAATTCCATAGGCTGTGTTTGAATCTATTATCTACATTCTCCACATACAGAGAATTCTGAAACTATAGCAGTTTCAGAGTTATCTGTATGTAGAGAATTCTGAAGTTATAACAATTGCTGGAACTCATTTTAAATTGTCAATTAGTTCACAATTATATATGTAACTTTTTAATATCCAATATATATAAAAAATAAAAATTTTTACATATAACAAAAGTCACAAATAAAAGTGATTAATGTACCTGAGATTTCACTTCCAATATTAATTTTTCTGTAGTGTCTGAAGTGTGTGTGTGTGTGTGTGTGTGTGTGTGTGGTGGCATTGTATCGACACTGAACCGTAAAATACAAAACTCTCGTTCTCTAAAAGATTTTAGCCATAGGACTGAGAAAATGCCTTTCTTTCTTCACTCTCCTTTCTTCCTTCATGCTTTTCCTCCTTCTGTTTACTATCCAGTATTTAGAGGTCGCTGGAGGGGTGACTTAGCTTGGCTTCCTCTCACCGCCTGGTCCGCGGCTCAGGGCGAAGACCTGTGCTTTGAGACCACCTCACAATCTTCTCAGAGCTCTGGAGCACTTGTGGGGGCTCTTTGGTGGGAATCAAAGAAGAGCGAATACAGGAGTAAGGAGTATTACAAAATACCTTCATGAATGGATCAGCGTATTTCTGTGAATTAGAAGTTTTAATATTTGTAAGATTTCACTTCTCTTAATATCAGTCTTAGAGATAGCATAAAGAAATATTCAAAATATCAGCAGGAGTTTTAGTAAAAAATTAAGACCAAATTTAAATACACATGCACATGCAATCTAGTACCTAGAATAGATGTCAACTTTCTTTTAAACATCAAACTTGTAAGGCTCATAATTAGTACTACATATAAACTAAAGGTATGAAGGTGATGACCTAAATGATTACAAATGTAATAAGCTAAAAATAGGGTGCAGTTGACCACACTAGGACTATATAATTTTCAGCAAGAGCGTCTTACAGTTTATGAAATATAAATGACTACCCTCAGGGTTTAAAATTTGTAGAAGAAATCAGTAGAATGGTACAGTGTGATTCCATTCAGGTTTATAGATTACTTCAATGAAAAGATACAAGGTAAAATCAATGATGTCAAAGTCGCACAGGGAAGTGTGAAGAAGTGTTGCAATACTCATGTTCAATTGTTCCTGTCCAGTGGAGTCTCACAATGGTGATTACTTATTCTGAAATGCAGCATTGCTAAATTAAAGAGTTTAGCATGGCCTTGGTGCTCTCAATTTTAATTGGTGTGGAACACATTTCTATGACAATTCCCTGTGTGAATGACTCCAGCTGCACTTACTTCTAACAGTTCAGGTGATCTCATGTGATCACAAGTTTCCACAATGACTGACATTCTTAGAGTGGAGAATCTGCCACACCCTCGAGTCCTCTGGTAAACAAAGGTAGTACCAGGCAGGAATTCCAAGGTTTACAATTGAGCCTCCTGGATCTAGATAAAGTTAAGATTTTTCTCAAATATATTTAACATTGTGTATATTACATAATGCTAAATTAATTAAAAGAAGAAGGAAAATCAATTTTGGTAAATTAGTAATGAGATAACTAGAGGACCTTATGAAAGATATGAGCCTTCATGCATAATCTTACAGCAATTCACTCAGAAAATTCTGAATTTATCATAAAACTCAGATTTTATTATTATTGTTATTACTATTATTCTGAAACTATCTCAAAATTGTACAAAGGTAAAACTTTTAAAATTTCTATAAGAAAACATTTTAAAAGATATGAACTTACAATAAGAAAAAACAACTTACAACAAAAATACTGGATTTGATTACACAGGTATTTTCAGGGATGGGTGTGGTGGTATATATCTGTAATACCAGCACTGAGGAGTCTGAGGCAGGAGGATGGTCATGGGTTTTAGGTTCCGTGGATCACACCTACAGGTCTCACTCTTTTACTACCTCAGGCGAAGAGTCACAAGCTTGCCTTCTTCATTCGCGCATCCTCATTCTACTTTCTTTTGATGCATACTTGTATAAACTATTAGCCATTTTCTCGTTTTCTTTTTGTTATAGTGAAAGGAAAAAATTTAGAATGAAGAAACAATATATTAAGTTTGTTTCTCTGATGGCAAATGCATCACACTACCTCTGTACCCATTTGACAAACTTCATGAGATGTAAATTTATTATTTAGAGACAATTAAGGGCTTCTGTTAGCTCTGTGGGATGGCTACACAGGAGACAGGGCTGGGGAAGTTTAAAGCCAGTACAGGTAATCAGTGGAAACTTCATTCAGAAAGCCGAATGAAGTGTATCATGTTATGCCAATTAAAATTTTAGTAGTTGCATGTTGATAGTTTTGATATTATGAGACAAAATTAGTCTTTTTTGAAAAAACAATTTTAAAAATAATTTAATCCAAAATTGAGAGGATTAGTCCAAAACTGAGAGGAAAAAAGTACAGATTCCCTCTGTACAGCCTGACATGTGCATTATTCCTTCCTCACTCTCAACATAGCACTAAGAGGACACTTCTCTTGTGACTGATAAGCTGACATCCACCCCATAATCACTGTCACGGGGTTCCCCCCTGCTATTGATGTCAGTGGGTTTGCATGAAGCTGTAGTGAAACACACCCATCATCATGGTACCATACGGGTTCTTTCACTACAGCAGAATCCTCTGGGCACTGATTATTCTTCCATCTTCTTTTTTCCCAATCCATGACAACCATTAATCCTTCTCTTCTGGGTCCATATGTTCCCTTTTCCAGAATATCATATAGATGGAACAACACAGTACACAGGTTTTTCTTACTAATTAATTTCACTTAATATTTAAAATTACTTCATGTCCTTTCATGGTTTGGAGGCCTATATCTCTTGAGCAATGAAAAATACACTACTATTAAGATGCACCACTACTTAATGAATAATTTGTCTGCAAAATGTCTTTTTATTCATAGTAAAAAATTTTCTTGAAGCACCATCTATAGACAAATATGTATTCTACATTGATCTAATTAACTATGCTTAGGTTGTAATGGCTGAATATGAAGGAATACACAGGAAAGATTTGCAAAGGATAATACATAACTTTTAAAATTTAATGTAGGCATCACTCAGCATTAGTGTATTTTAAATATTATATTCAGTAACCATTAAATAAATATTCCATTTCATCATAGTCACATATTCTCACACCCACCCACTTGATTATTTTGCTTTGTGGTTTATCCCTTATTGTGACAAAGACTCTAGAAGAACATTTTTGTTGCACAAATTACACAACTGAAATAAATGTAGCTGTAAATTATGAAGCACCAGGCATGGTTCACCAGTTTTAGTGGGAAACCTCTCCTTGGTTCATTGCTATCTTTCTTGCTCCACTGGGCATCTGCGTTTTAATTCTCTGTGTCTTTACAGTTGCTGGTGCATATGAACTGTATTTAGTACATAAATCTGAGACACTCATAAGCCTAGGAATATAAAGGAAGAAACAGATTAAGATGGTATAAAACCTAGCTCATAAAACCTTTTTCCTTTCCTAATATATGTTTTATAACATATATTATCTAACATATAGAATCTATGCTTCTAAAGACCTTCTAAAGACCCCCTTATATGGGGGCAATCAGGGCCACAGACTCCCCTCCACAATACACAGCCCTGGATAATGGATATTCCCAGATGGCCTGATTTGACTCCATGGACTCCTCCCCATGAGGATAAGGATGTAAGGATAGCCCAAGGGGGTGCAGAGTGATATTATTTAAGGCATGAGTTCTATATATTAAATATAATACCATGGAGAACTTGCAAATGAAAAGTTACCTGTTTAAGAAATGTATATTTCGTATTTTTCTGCTTGTAACATAGTCATAAAATACAGCAAGACGTCCATGGGAATAATTTTCCTTACAAAGAAAAGTAACAAAAGGCTTACATGTCAACTTCCTTCAAGCGACTTTGTTTACTCAAATATATGCCTGACAGACATAATTAGAATTGGCAAACAATTGAATGACTGAGTTAAATGCAGGGAACTTCTCACTCTGTGTAGTGCTTTATGTTTTTCGAGTATATAAAATAATGCTGCTCAAGCAAGAATTCAGCCTTGCTGATGAGACACCAAGAATGATGTGAACAACGGACCTTTTAAAATGGGATTTGCATAATTTTATGATAAGCCTTGCTTCGCCACTGCTCTTAAACTACTGTTTTCTTTGACATAAAAAGAGCAGAGGGAAGGAGGTGGGTGGAGAACTTGTGTGATACAGATCTGGGAGTAGATTAACTCAGGAAGCACGGCCTTCCAACAGTATTAACCAACTGCTCTTCATCCACCACTGAGCAATACGGTCTGACATTGTAGCAGTTTTCCTCTACAATCTGCTCACCCACATCGTGATTCGTGCAGTAAGGAAAAGTGATTGCTGGCAAATAGTAGACCAGTTGTATCTTGGAAAAGTAGTCATCATATTTTACTGACAGTGTCTTAAAACTGCTGCACCTAAGGATAATGAGGAGAGAGGAGAGACTCTGAGCATGAACTGAATAAATGAGAGGTTCAAACTCTCATTTTTCACGAACAATTTGTCCACTAAGATTTTTGTTGACTATGAATAAAACTGTTATCCTAAGGCTGAGGAGGACAGACTGCCTCTCCAATTTCAGTGTGCCTCCTGTCTCTCCATGGTTCCTAATATGGTAGTTATTCCAATATTCAAATCTTTGAGAGGGAAGATTTATACAAGAGATTGAACCATTCAAGTTTAGGGATATCTCTGTATATTACAGGGACTTCAGCAAAACTTTAACTTTACCGCAAAATGCAATCTGGAAATCCCATTCCTGTGTGAAGCACTGTCTCTGATGGATTATTTGGGGTGTGTTTGGAGGACTACCCTTGCATATGCTGGGCACCTTAAGAGACTCAGTACAAAAGGAGTGTATGCCTTATCTACTGCTTCCCGGGCAGTGGTGATTAGCACTGGATATCACTGATCCTTGGAAAGTAAGGTGAAAACTGTAAACTCTCATTTTAGATGGCAAGAAGTCACTGAAAATTTTTCATGCGATTTGTCCTATGCAACCTATGCATGGGCCTTTTAGCAATCATAAAATCTGATATTTCTTCGTGCAGCATTATTCACATATAGACTGCATCTGGTAAATACTGATTGCATAAAAAGTATTTTTCTTTGGAAAAAGAAATGAAATTTGCAGTTAAAAAAATTTAGGTGACTTTTCTATGAAGAACTAAGTCCTTAGCCTAAGTATTCAATTTACTTAAGTATTCAAATTAATCAACATGTTTTGTCAAAAAAATTCTTCATATAATATTATAGAAGTAGCACATAGACAGTAATGGTGTTTCAAAGCATAAGCTGTATATTATTTGGTAAAGCTGTTTGGACATTTATTTAATAAAGTCTCAACAACTTAATATCTAGTAAATATGATTCTGCACTCAATTAAAAAGTTTAAGAATATGGAGCATAGAATAAGTTTCGAGAGAAAAAAGTGAAGTTAGTAATTTGTTATAGAAGAACATTTGTTATGCAAGAAAAGTGTTTTTCTAATACATATATCTTCAATGTAAAGCAACGATTAAGAAAAGTAGCTTATAATGGAGGAACCGAAATTTATAACTGCAATTGAAAAATAAACATTTTAACTGATCTATTTTATAAAACTGTATTTCTCCTTACCAGGTCTCATTTCACTAAGACTAAAAAGTTGGATTAGGAATAGAGGAAAGAAATCATAGGTTGATTCCCTTAGATTAATTTGGACATAGAAGCAATTTTGTATTTAAATTTCTATCCCTTAGGATAAGCAATATTGGACTCTTAATATGAACCACACGTTTTCTTCTCTTTGAAATAGAGCACGTGTCCTATTTAAGTATTCACAGACTGACAGTTAAAGGGAGAGAAGATGTGATGGTGAAGCTATTGACGATGTGATAGAATTCGAATGCGGGTAGAACAAAGTTCAGACCAGCCCTTAGTATACTGTCTCTTTACTTAGGAATAATAAGCTTTCCTGCGCTTAATGTTCTGTTTTCTGTTTCACTGGAAAATTACGTTTGCAAGAACGAAGTCACCTCATACATCAGTGGCTCAGGGTTCTGCTCTCTTCAACAACTGTGTCCTCAACACGCACTTTTATATCATTCCGTGCACTCCGGGAACAGCTTGAAAATGCGGATAACAGAGTGAAAGCAGTGCTTTTTAAAAATCTGGTGTTTTAATGTAAATTATTTTTTAATTTTAAAAACGAAACAAAAAATAGACATGATGCAGAATTTAAAAAAGACATAGTATGAAATTAACATTACTTAATATAGCATATATTATTGTCTTGGAGTTGTTAGGGTTAAAACATTTAGACATGAAAAAAATTAATCAAACAATCTGGGATAGTGGAAAGGAGAAAAGGAAGAAGGGAAAAGATAACATGTATATAGGTGTACGCTTACGTGTGTGCATCATTATGTACCCAAGATAGATAACTACACTAGTATTAATGCAGCTTTAGGTTTTTATTTTATAAGCCAGCGAGGCATCCAGGAGGCAAGACTTGTTTTCTGTTATCTTCCATTATAAGTTAGAGTCCCCTGAGTGATGTGCTCTATTCTCTCCATGTTGCATCATGTCCTCGGATACTGAGGTTACAAATCTTGTCCAGTAACCCAAAAAAAGTGTTAACTCAGTGGCATCAAAGTCCAGGAAGATTTATTAGGGGGAATCTAACTTTGTTCGTGTTTCTTCTGATTCTGTAAATTACAGTGTCTGAGAAACAGATCACTCAGGAGAAGGAATCATTCTCTCTGTGCTTTCACCTGTGCTGAAGATAAAAGTTTAGAAGACTCTATTTCACGTACACCTGTGATCTTGAAGACTATTATTTTGCTTATACAGACTACCCGCAATAGATGTCTTTTTGTGGCCTTTGTGATAGTTACTTTGCATCCTAGTTTTGAGCTTTCGTATCTTTGCTTACATGTTGCCACACTTGAAATGTGTTACCACTCATTATATTTTCATAGGTTGTTTGTTGTTTGAGATATTAAATCTTTATCTTATCCACAAAGTCTCTCTTGACTTCTCAGTATGTATCAATCTCTTTCCTGTCTATGTAGTATTTGCTTTTTATGGTTATCTTGTAAACTGCAGAATTCCTTGCCCCTACCAATTGGTATTTGGCTATATTCCATGTGCAATGACTCTGCTATGTTCTCCTAATGAACTTACTGACTTTGCTAAAGAATCCTAACTTCACATGGGAAATAGTTTCACCTTTTCTCAGTGCCAGACCCCTCTTGGAGGTCCTTCTCTTGCTTGAGCCCCTAACAAATCTTCAAGCTCCAATCACAGGCACAAGAGGAGACTGGGAAATTATGACTCATAGGACTGTGAGGCTGAAAGAAACATTTTCTAAACTATGAGAGAAAAAAAATTAATTTCAATCAATTACCCTAGAGAAAATCTGAATTATCATCTTGTTCTTTCCTGTCATAAGTGAGGGATCTAACAGCACACAACAAAAAATATTAGTAAAACAGTAATAGATGAGTCAGTTAATTAAATTTTCCAGTTAAGTTACTCTGAGTGATTTTATAACTCGATATATGCCAGATCTTTATAATTAGTATGCATATTTACATGAGTTTGATACATGCTCACTTTTGTATCTACTTTTACAAGTTATCATGTATTGTCTTTTCTCTCCAAGTGGTCTGCTCAAAACATGGATGCACTTAGATCATTAATTTCTACTTGGAGCTGTCACCTAGACTGGACACCATACATTCCAGCATGGACACATCAACCCTTTACCAACAACAAATGCTAAAAAACATGGCTTTGAGCTCCTTTTTTGAAAGACTTCTCAAAGCTTCCTTCTCATGGGTTGAGTTTCACTTTTCTGAGCTTTCAAAACTGCATGCATTTTCCGCCAACAAAGAACTCATTACCATGTATTTTCCATTATATTTCTATTTGTCTTGCTTCTCATTAGACTCTTCAAACCACAAGGTTAAAGGCCAATAGATCATGGTAGACTCATTTCATAGAAAGCCCTATTTAAATCAGCATTATAAATAATATTTAACGCATTCATGAAGCCTTCGCTAACTCACTCATAAAAGGTTAGTCTTTATTTCATAGATTCACTGATGCGGTAATTCAGTAAACAAAGATTAGGTACTAAAGATTAGGTGACTGCATATGAGACAGTCTGTTTGAATTTTAAGAAAAATTGGGGACAAATCAATTTCTATTTACCTTCCAAGAATGGTTAATCTCTCTTATTTGTTCTGCTCTGAGGTACAACCAAATACCTCACATGTCTCAGAATACTGGCTTCTCACAGATCAGATAAAACACTGTTGAAAGGAAGAAGCAAGAAAGTTAATGCACAATCAACCTGTTCAAAGATGTGCAGCCAACCAGTGGTGAAGCAGGCTCCAAAACACTCACCCTGTTACTACCACACTGTTGACCAGACTGTCAGTAATTTCTGAGCCACTGCGTTGGCCACCAATGGAGCAAAAATACACCGGACAGTGTAGCAAAACAAAGTAACAGATCACTAAGGATAGATGTAGACTTATATGAATTTTATGTATCAAATCATAGGTTTAACTGCCGTGTCATTAAAGTTAAAATAGTATGCAACAGGACAGATGTGCCTTGCAGAATGTTTTGTTTTCCAGCTCTTATTCTTTCACACCCAGAGCTGACAGCACTTTTTTGCAATTAGTATAAACAGCCCTATGTGATTAAAGGTTACCACATAGTATGATACAACTCCAACACAGAACTATTATTTTACATTTCATTATCATTTGCTGAATGTTTTACTGAAGCAAGAGTATACATTTAGCTAGACTGTCAATTTTTTGACATTTGGCTCGCTCATAACATTCAACACCAGATCCTCCAATAAACTTCAGTGCATATTTATTATTCTGATTTTGCATCAAATATATGTAATCACGGTGGTCATGCAGGCATTTCTGAAAATATTTGTATTTCTTGAAATTATTTTATATTAATTCTATTAGTGAAAATTTGAAATATTTTCATCTTGCAATTCTTGGATACCAGAAAATGATAAAAAAAATTTATCCTGTTGATAAACTACATGCAACGCATTTTTCTGTCCTTTTAGTCCTTGATTGACATCCTGATCATTTTGTCACATTTGTTGTACTTTTTGTAAAATGTGTAATTATACTCATCAGATTGTATGAGTTTGTTCTTGATTTTTTATGTTTTATCCCTATTAATACTATATCTATTGTGCTGTCAGCCTAATCTCAAACTTATTTCTTTCCATTTCAAAGAAGTTTGAACATTGGAAAGGATACTGCTCAGCAGTAGATTTGTCGATGCATCTAACCATTGGATCACAATCTGAATCTTTAACCTTACAGAGATTTTTGTCTTCATTCTCTAACAACTGCCACTTAGCAATATACTTCAGTTTCTTTTGCAGCATTTTGTGGAAAGTAGAATGTACTTTATTTTATACACTTATATTTCCTTTACATTCTAAGTGAGTTGTTCTCATCTAATGTATTTGGAAGCATCAAACCTTAATTTCCTTTTACTGTGAGTCTAAGTGCATTGCCAAGGGAGGATCAGAGATGGTTTCACTTTGCTGCCCTTTTCTTAACCAGCTGAATAGCACCATGTATTTATATTGCTCATACGTTGAAGTTCACCTCCGACCATTTCCTCCACTCTTGCTTATAATTTTAACTACTTATGTATACTCATTTTGCATTAAAATGTTCCTCAGAATTATACCTTTTGTTATAATATAATGAATGTCAGAACTCATTTTTCTTTTCATTGTTTCTCACTTTTATGCTATTTTCCAAAACTATTACTCACTACATCATTTATTTTACTATTGTGTGACTTTTAGTCAGTTCTCTCTTTTAGTAACTCAAGCACACTGTTGTAACTAATATGCATAATTTGTACAATATGTTATTATCTGCTTTACCAGTTTTTAAGTAGCTCCTCTTTTCTTTTAGGATAAAATGAAAGCACCTTCAGTGACAAGACATGCAGAGACTTGAGTTTGAATTTGAGCTTTATCATTCAATGATATTATGATTTTCCACATGCCATTTATCTTCACTGAAGGACAACTTCATTGCCTGTAAAGTCTCCTCTCTCTGTGAAAGTACCAGAGAAGTTAATTAGGTAAAGGCTGATTCTGGTAACAGTTTCCTCCATGGCTTTCTCATAGGCTCTCTGCAAAGTCCTTCCTGAACTATTTTTTCTCCCTATCAAATTCTATTTAAGCTGAACTAAGTGTACATCATACACTGTACTCTTTAGAGAAAATGATACAGCGCTTGCATTTACTGTGTTTTTACATCAAGGAAAGCAGCTGAAGCTCAGGAATCTACAGAGAGCACTGGAAAATTTAGGTAGGTCAGGAGGTTGGACTCCACTAAGAAGACACTTCTTGAAAGCATTCCCAAGGGCTCTCACATGCATCAGGTTAGAGACTGTCAAGCAATCCTAGTTTCCCTGGAATGCATATTAAAGTGCCAGTTTGGGTAGGAGAACAATCTTTAAAATCATTACTAAAGATTGGATATGTTTGGTGGACTAGAATTAAATAAAAATGAAAGGAATGAGACACAGCTGGCCGATGATGTTGCTGTGGTGATTTTTCAACAACAATATGTTCCAGAGATTAAAGGAGTGACTAACGGTAAGGATGGGTCCCAGAGTAACAGGTGGAAGCACTAGTAGGTGACTTGGTTTAACTTTTAATAGTAATACTATTTTTTCATTTTATCCCAAACACCTAGTTTTACAGAATGGTTTATATGTTTTGGAAAATCATTTTGGATATAAACTTTCAGAGAAAAAAATGCATGTGCATTAAGTATCACACGTGCTCTGAAAAACAAAATCCATAGGTGGGACTGAGACGGAGCTCAACAGCAGAGTAGCTGAAAAACCACGGTCGTGGCCCTGGGTTCTAGCTGCAATATCACGAAAAAATAAAATAAAATAAAATAAAATTAAATTAAATTAAAATAAAATAAAATAAAACAAAACATAAAATGGCAAAAAGTTTGAAGGAAGTTGTTAAGTATCGATGTGCATAATGATTTAGAAAGAGCCACAGATTGGTCACATAGATTGTATTTGCTCACAATTAAAACAATCTCAGAAATAAAATTATGAATAGGTATAAATGTGTTTAAAATTTTAAAGAAAGAATGTTGGGCATTTTTAAACTTTTTTTTATAAATTTGTGTTTATGAAGTTTATTTTCTGGCTATATATATGTATATATATATACATATATTCATATATATATATATATATATTCATTTTAAGACGTCCAATTTAATTGAGATGGATCTGATTCACTGTGTGGGTATATAAATAAGTTTACCTTTCCTAACTTGAATAAAATCAATTTTTTCCTTTAGCAAGCATTAAGAAGTCTACCAAGTAAATTTCCTCATTTTCTAATTTGCTACATATGCTTAAATTACTGTGCAAAATCCTTTTAGTTTGTCCCTGGCCTAGAAGCACAATGACAGATCTTTTATACTGTAGTTCTTTCAGTCAGATGTCATTTCCCGTGAGTACTGACACTGTACAGCTCCAAAAAATTTCACGGTGTATTTGTAAGTATCATCAATGTCCGTGTTCTAACAATGGGGAACCTTAATCTTAAACCTGTCAGACCCCTGAGTCTTCAAGCTAAGCTCTGAGCACTCGGTTCCTGTCCCTTTGTTATGGAATCAGCCCCCACTGTCTCCTGGCAGGAGAGGACACCCCACTTTTGCTGTAGCCCCCCATCCTCGGCTCCTACAGAGGAGCCAGTTCAAGAGGAGATACTTTACCTGGGCTCAAAGAACCCTTCTCCTTCCGGTATTATCATTCTACTCCTACTTTCTTGATCAGTTGCCAATTTAAGTACGCAGCACACGCCTTGGGGACATTTTTTGGTCATTTAATACCTTCTGCTTTTTTTATAATCAATGAACAAATTATTTATAAAAATGATAGAGACCATTGAAAATACTTTCTAACTGACTACATACAAATTTCCTTATACTGAGGGTCATAGTTCTATTTTAGATGTCTCTGTACTTGAATATGTTAAGGGAATCTTAACATTGTATTCTTATCCTACCCAGTCTATCCTATAGTGGGAATAGAATCACTTTTAAAGTTCTAATAGAATGATATTTTTAAAATTTCTCTTTTCTAGTAGGAAGATAAGAGTATTTCTAGATGTTCACATCCGTGACATCAGTATTTCAAAGTTCTTTTATCCATGAAACAATTCATTTCCCTCCTCTGTTCGCTCCTAAATTAGTTCCCCTGACTGTCAGAGCTTATTTGGTTCCAGAGAACGACTTTCATCACCATTCCTTAGGAGCAAAGTGACTTATTCCAGGAGTACATATGTAATTAGATGCTGACAGTTCTATTTCTAGTTTCAGAGTTTTCCTTTTCATCAGAAAGTGAGGAGGAAAATGTTTAAAGCTCCATAATGTTTTTAAAAGCTCCATAATGTTAAAGTAGAATTAAGTTCATTCCTGAACAGAAATTGAGTAATTTACTGAATTACATTTCATTTATAAAGCATATTATTTTCTACAAACTCTTTAAGCCTAAATGTGAGTAATAGCAACACAGACAGTAAAAGATTAATTACAAAACCTTTGTAAAAATGATTTTAAGAGTAATAACACTAATGATAGTGCTTACCAACAGTGCATGATTTCATCAAATCTTTAAAACTAGGATTATCAAATGAGACAAATTTAATTTATATTTTTAATTAACTTTTAATTTCTGTATGAGATAACACTTGAACCAAAAAGCAGAGAAGATTGCAATAAGATTAAAATATGTTTATTAATCATTTATATCACAGATGAATCTAGTACATACTTATTTCCATAACAATTTGAATTTTCTTTCAAAATTTAAAGTGAGAAAGACATAAAGATTGAAAATCAGTGAATGAGGAATTTTCAAAATTGAAAAGTTTTACATATTTCAATTTTTAATATTATTATGAATCTTGACATATTCACGTCTTACAGCTATTTTCTCTAACCTATTAAAAATTCTTGGTTATCAGCAACATTTTCAATATGCCTGCTAGTGAACTGAACTTCCAAACTTCAGTATAATCCACATTATTTCACATATATCATTTTAAACTGTGATTGCCTTGGCCCTCATAACTCCTCGCTGCAGCAACAAACAGCAAATAAATTCTCAAGAGCTCTTCTTCCTCTGTTACCCTTAGCGTTTCACCTGTATTTCTGTGTGTGTGTCTGTCTGTCTGTCTGTCTGTATGTCCAATATGTAGGTATTGGACTGAATGTTCTTTGATGTATAATGTGTTTAATTTATAAGCCACTTATTAGTATTTCAAGACCTAAATAAAACTTTGCTTATTTTCTTCTTTAGTTGAAATGCTTCCCTACACAGTGCCGGGAGATGGGTGGCTTTGCATAGTGACTTGGAAAGCGCGTGTACATTAGCACATATCTTGGCCCAGTAAACCAGTAATGACCCAGTCTGCAGGCTCATTATTTAATGTCGATGTGCACTAAATTGACATTTTTAAGTCCAATGTCACACTCGGTTCAATCCTTGTAGCGTGAGGCTCCTTCTCTCTAGATTATTTCTCCAGTGAAGGTTTATTGCTTTTTAGAGATGTCGAATCATTGGCTGCATGATCCTGGGTGACATCCTCAGTGAGGGTTTATGGAGAGGTGATAAGTATTTGGCTCTGCAATCATTTTAGTCAATTTTGTTGTAATTTTATAGTTTTGTAGAGGTGATTTCTCATGCATGCTTTACTCTCAATAACTTAAGTCCTTTTCCTTTTTTCCCTGAAAGTGTGGCTATCACATGTACACGTGTAGGATTATGTAGTCACATGTATACCTTAAAAGTATATATATATATATATACCCTCCACCCCTCCTCCTCCTGCTCCTCCTCCTCTTCTTTCTTCCTCTTCTCCTCCTCTTTCTTTTTTTCTTCTTCCTCTTCTTTTTCCTTCTTCTTTTGGTGTTTTGAGACAGGGTCTTGCTATGTAGTCTGGGTTGACCTTGAACTCTCGGTGATCCTCCTGCCTCAGCTTCCCTAATGCTGGAATTACAGATGTGCATCCCATCACCAAGAAACATGATTTCAGAGAGCATCCCCTAGGGGAACCAGAGCCTGTTCAGGTACCGGCTACACACAAGCCTGGCAGGACCTTGACAGCAGTGTGCCCACCAACGGCTTCCCCATCCTGCTTTTCTAAGGGTAAATTCAATCAAGATAAAACCCTTTATATTTGCAAATATTCCAAGTTGTGTTGCTTACTTTTCTCTCATTGCTGAGACAAGTACACAGATGCCTGAAATTGAGGAAGGAAAGGTTTGCATAGCTCCATGCAGGTTTTAGGCCATAATCAGCTGGCTCTAAGACAGCGGGGCCTGGCACTGGTGCAACGGTTCAAAGCGACAGAAGACAGCAAAAGCAGCCAGAGCAGAATGGGCAGAGCAAGCCTGTGTTTCTCCTGTGTATTGTGTTCAGGCTGCCTGCCCTAAGGCAGGTGCACACGCACACATGCCTGCCCTCCTCTCCTGAGGCTTAGCATGCTAAAAGCAAGAACCCTGCCCCCTGCTGAATCTTTTAGTTAAACTTATAAACTGCTCGAATTGACACAGTGTATCAACCATTACATCTACCTACTCAGTATTTTAGCCAAATAAAGATTTCTTTATTTCATTATAAAAAGCAAATTATATAATATAGTAGATTTTCTTTGTGTATAACTGTATATTCATACAGCACACTGTAGTATAATACTTACAAAGGTCTCAATATAATAGCAATAATTATCATTGTTTAAAAGTGGGTAAAATCTGATTGAAGTAAACTTTTGATAACTTTCTACCCTAAATATTGTCACATATGTTACAAATGAATGCAAACATGGAAAACATGTTCAGATATAAACATAGATATATAGGTTAGATTTATATTTGTTACTGCAAACAAACCATAAAGTAACATAATGCATAATAATTACAAGATAAACAAACAGATGATCATATCACTGAAAAATATCAAAATTGGATTCCACATAGACATCAACAAAACCTGGTAAGACAAATTGAATGTATTGCACAAAGAACAGAAGACTGGGACTCCCCAAGTTCCAGTGCTCTTGCTCCCGAGAAGAAAACCCACTGCCACATCCGAGTCGCGTTGAGAATTTGATCAAGGTTTATGCTGTAGAAAGTCCTTCCAGGGAAAGGTATTGGAGCGAGTCAGAATCACCATGGGAAGGTTCAGAGTTGATGAGACCCACAGGGTAAAGATTTTAAGGAAATTTTTTAAAATATGAAAAGCAAACACTCTATCGATGTCTTTCCTGGAATAAAGAACAGACCTGGAAGGAAATTCCTGCAATGAGCATTTGATTGTATTCATGCAAAGTCCAGGAGTTTAGGGTCCCCAACTCCAGAATCATGAAACACAGGGACACCCAGGAATTAATAATTTCGATAACTCATTGTACAATGCTAGGTGGTACAGAAGAAAACTTGGTAAAATATAAATGATGGAAACTAAAAAAGTAGGAAGGTAGACTGTGGATCAACCTGGCAGGATACCTTTAAAAATATGGACCCTGTGACCTTAAGCTGAAGATCCACTTCTTCGTGCAGTCTCCTTACTGAAATATTTTACAATGTTTTTTTCAACTGTGTGTTCTCGCATGTCTGGTTGTCACAGTTCTCCAATTCTTAGATTGTGCTCTAACTTCAGACTTTTTTTTAGTTTATTAATGAGGAATTCTGTGAGTCATGGCTCTTATACAAGTGTTGGTGGAATAAATCAATTCTTTCCCATAAAAATAACCACATCTGTACTAACACAGGAGACAGAGCCAGAGAGCCAGACACAGAGACAGAAAGACACAGAGAAACAGAGGTGAGAGAATGCAAACTGTTGATGAGTTAACATCAATAGATTTTTATGCATGCAATTAGGAAAGTGATTATGAATTTAGAAAAAAAATTGAACATATTTTATATAAAAAGCAGATGTGAATAAGCAAATTTTTCTTTTTGAGAAACAAAGGACAACACTTCATGACGTCCTCTTGTGGTACTCTCCAGGAACCTAAGAGCTAAGTATATAGGTCTACTTTTAAATATTTGGAAATCACTTGGCCCAGGAGTGGAGATACATATTCTTTGTAAAAATCAGTGATGGGTTTAATCCCTAGACAGGTTTGCCTGTATTTTAAATGTTGATGTATGGGTTCATTCTACTTACAAGGAAACACAAAGGAACAGGGAAAGCAAGACTCTGTTATTTATACCTATTATTTATTTGTAAGTCACTCTAAGATGTCAAACCCAACCTTTTAAAAGTTAAATAAAGTGTAGCTATGAAAATGTAACTAGACACATGACCTCTGTAATAGCAAATTCACAATAGAAAAATAAAAATAAATTTTACCCGCATTAATTCTTCTCCCTCATATCCTAACTGGCTGTGCTACAAATTTCCCATGTACCACTTCTACGAAATTCCTGCCTCTGATGGGAGATCAGGAAAAGGAGGCAAGGATAAGCACTAGCAGAAAACAATTCAGTGCAAGAGCAGGCTAGCGAGAGATTTGATGATTTAATTACTTTACACTTTTGAGCAATTTTTTCCGAGGCTGATTTAATTCTTAAGATTTTTTCCCAGGTGTAAAACGGTTGGCCACTGTGTTGGGCCACTTTAAAGCCTACTTTTTTATTTCTCAGGAGCTGATAAACAATTTCAGATATTTAAAAACCCTCAAGGTAGTTTCTGTGCTCAGATGAAACCATGCATCACTGAAATGACCAATTCCTGTTTCTGTGCCAGCCAATTACCAATAGGATTTATTTCTTTTTTTATTAATTTCAGCTAAGCAATTTGGGTGGCAATTTCTAGGCATTATTATTTATCAGAATCTGTGCTGAGCACCTGAGAAATCTAAAGATCCTTCCTAGTGAATGGATGGCTGTTGAAACCCAAAATAAAAATAAAATTTAATATTGTGTCCTTAGAAATGTTTAAAATTAAAGGTGAGTTCTCTCTTAATAATAAGCTTAAATAATTTGGTAAGTGTTACATGTTAGGAATGATGACATGCAAAAATGCATTCTGTATATTTTAAATGAGCCAAATATAATTTAACATATACTTTGTATTTTATTTTATTTTGATACCGGGGATTGAACTATGCTTGCCAGGCAGGTGCTTATACCACTGGGCTAAACCCTGGCTACTTTGTATCTTATACAATTAAAGTTAAGCAAGTGCCTTCCAGAACTTCGTTGGGAAACAGAATTCTTATTTGCAAGACTGAATCAGTTAGGATATATGGAGCTCTTAGAATAATACTAAGGACCGTGTAAGGTAATACAGGTATGGATAGGAGTTGCACATGGGAAATAATTTCTGGATAGCAGTCATTATGAATTGTGCATACACTGCACACTATTGGCACACAGTGATAAGCTTTACCTCTTATAGAATTGAATCAAACTAATTGTCAAGTCCAAACTCTTCTTCTGCTTCTGGCTCCACACTGGTAAATCGCAAAGTTTCAATTTTTTAACAGGTCCATTGTAATAATTTTTGGAAAATATTTACTTAACACATTTCTGTATGATTGAGTCACAAAACTATGCCAAGAATTTTAGGCATATAAACATATGCCAAAGTATATATGAAGATGCATTTATCGATCCATCTATTTATCGATTTCTGTATGTTTAGAAATACAGACACTTCATGACATGTAATGGGATTATTTCACAATAAACCCATCGCAAGTTGGAAATATTTGAGGTTGAACAATGTCCTTAGTGCACTTAAGGGACCAAGCATTACAGCTCAGCAATGCAGTGCAGTGTGGCGTGTGTGGTTATTCCTATGCCGGTGCTTGCCTGAGCAGCAATTGTGCCTTGGAGCCACTGCCCAGGTTCGTGGGAGAATATCTTGCCATATGTGGTCCGTTTGGAAAAGATCAACATTTAAAATATAAAGTACAGTTTCTACTGAGTGTACATGGCATTCTCATCATTGTAAATTTAAAAAGTCCCATCACACTGTCCTAAATAGGGACCTGTATATCAAAATGTATTCTGTATCTATAGTAGATTTAGGTCTGTACATAAGGCAAAGATCTCTATAAATAGATCTATTGCAGACCTGTATGTGTATATTACATAGTGTAAATTCTGATCTCTTATGAATGATTATTATATAACCTACACAAATCATGGCAGTTGGTATATAACAGTGTAAATATTTTTAGTGACTAACATTTCAGGAACAAACATTTTTCTTTTAAATACCAGCATGTTATGTCATACAATATTTAAAAGTTCAACGCATGGTGGTCTAATGTTAATTTTGGTATACTACTATATGTTTAGATAATACCTAAAGGAGACCAATTAAAACTTTGATAAATTTATTAAATTTGGAGTATGTTGTGAGTTCAGCTAAACCTATTGACTTTTAAATTATACAGTTGTTGGAAGTAAAATCATACATATGTTAATATTATAACATTTACTTTTACTATGTCAAATGTTCCAACTTTTTACAGGAGAGAAAGGAATGCACTGTCTAACAGAAATATAGCAGAAACCATTTTATGCAAATACTAATTTTGATCACTGAGTGCCCCTGAATATAGCAAACTGAATAAAATTGTTAAAACTATCAGATAAATAAAATAGCCCTCACAATACCTATGTTATACTGACTGGAAATGCATAGAATATTAAAAAATAAAAAAACATTTACAATAAGTTCATGTAACAAACAATGTAGTGAAGAAAAGGAAAAAAGTGAGAAATATTAAGTTTAAAATTTTTTATACTTACCAAAAGGAATAAAGAATTCCCTCATAGTTCTTAAATTTATAAATTGACTAATACAATATGTGAGACTATCCTTTTCCTTTTCTTTCCCTCCATCTCTTGCTTCACACCTCTTTATATTCCTTTTTTTCTCTTTCAAATAAATATAAGCACTAGTATATTTTTAAAAAACCTGTTTTCTTTTTTAAAATAATCAAGGATAGTTAATGAATAATATTTTTCATAAAATATACAAAACACTATATTAAAAAGTATAAAATAGATTTTATATATAGCATATATTTATATGAGTGGAATGCAGCATTTTAAAAATACACATTAAATATTATATGATTAATTTTAGTGTACTTTGAATAAGAAATGAATATGGATAAGAAAGAATCAATGAATGGGAACACACAAATCTTCAGACTAAAGTGCCATAAGCAACCAAAATAGAAATACCCTTAAAATAAAATAACATTTTGAAAGAAAAAATTTTAACAAAAGACCTTCCAACTAAATTGAAAGTAACATTAAAAATCCAATTTTAAAATCAGAAATATCTAAAAAATAATGGCAAAATACACACTGTTTAAAACAATGTGTAAAATTACAGAATTCGTAGTCAAGAGGCATTATGGTAGCCATGGTTATTTTCATATTATCTTGTTTTGAAGTTCTGTATCATTTTAATTGTTTTGTTTTGTTTGATTTTATTATATATGATAGTAAAAGCAGCTATTTTGAAGGTAACAAGATACATTATAGTTGCCATTTTTTATTTCCTATTATCTTGTTTTGAAGTCTGGTGTCAATTTCCTTGTTTTGTTTTAATTGGCTTTATTGTGTTTTGTTTTATTATGTTTAAAAAATATCCATAGTCATAAGACAATAAAATACTTTGGATGTTTTCTAATCAATAAAAATATTAACAATTTATTCAACTGAAGATAGTAAAACAAAACAACAAAAATAAATCAATATCAAAATAAGCCAAAGAACATCATAATGTAATTAATTTTGAAAAAGATACTGAAGACATTTTAAAGGGAAAGGAATAAACATTATAAGGTAAGTAAATGTTTTTTACAATCCAGTGCTTTTTAGGATGATATAAATCTTGTCAAAAATTCTTAGGAAATGAAACAAGGTCAATAATTCTGAAAGAATTTAGAAAACTGGCAATGTCACTCCTTAATAGCAAACTTATAATTTATTTTTCTTTGCAGATTAAATGTCTTTTTAAAATGTATTAATTCAAACTATGTATTTTGGCAGCTAATTAAATTATTGCAGACCATGAAAAAGTCAGAGTAACACCAAAGAATAAAATTTTAACATAAGGCGTTTGCAGTCAGCTATAATAATGTGAAATAAACAACAAAAATCTATGAAGCTAGGAAATGATCTTTGAAAATACACAGATGTTACACTGTTTCTAACTGACAGACTTGCTTTTCTAAAGAGAGTCTAGTGAAATACTCATGAAAATCCTATAAAGTTTCCTTCTTTTTTCCCTCAATTTCTTTGAACAAATAAATAGGTGAAAAAATATTTGGAAATTAATAAATGTTCAAGGTCATATTGTCCTTTCATAATTCTAAAAAATAACATAATGTGAATTTAACTTATTTTAAATATGGTTTAGCATATTTTTCCTTACATTGGCAGACAGAGGTAGAAATAGGTTTTAAACATTTTGCTGCTGCACTAGCTTTTCCTCTAAAATAAAGCTAAGCAAAATTAAAAACGAAAAACAGCCTTCCTGTGAGCCAAGCTCCACTACAGATATCAGGCAGAGACTCAGCAAAACGACAAACCACGCCTTCCCGTGAGCCTGTGTGCAAGATGGGAAACCACAGATCCCCACCCCCGCCCTGCCCCATAAGCAACGGGCTGATTGGGGGGACTCAGAGTGGGATGGTAGCAACTGCGGGGATGGAATAGCCGATGCCTGTGTTGTTTGGTTGACTCTGTAGGTCTGGGGCTGCTGGTCTGAGCCTCTATTTGGAGGCTGGCAGTGTTCATTGTGGGCAGTTTCCTCCTGTCTTGTTTTTGAAATCCAGTGTTTTGTCCCATTTTACTGTTTTGTTTGATTCTTGTATCTGGTAACCTGAGCAACTGTTTCAAAGGTAACAATATGCAGTATAACTACCATTGTTAAACTCCTGTTATCTTGTTTTGAAAACCTATATAATGATTATTGTTTTTGTTGTTGTTGTTATTTTGCTTTTTTGTTTTGTTTTTTTAGGTTTGTTTGCTTCTTAATTTTTTTTGTTTTCTTTTCTTTTTCTCTTTAAAATAAAATTAGAAAAAAAAAACACACAGTCAACTGAGCTTTATCATTTTCCAGCAATTTAACGAGCAAGGTAAAAGATACAAAATACTCAGTGGGGGGAAGTCTGTCTTCAAATGGGAAGGGGATAGTCTTAGCTACTTTTTCATGGCTGAAACACAATGCAGCACACAAACTTGAAGGTGAAGGGGCTGGTTTTGACTCACGAAACAGAGGTTTCAGGGCACAATCACCTGGCTCCAAGAGAACATGACGTGGCAGAAGGGCATGCAGAGGAGAAAGACTTCATGGCAGGCAGAAGACAGCAAAATCAGCAAGCAGCAAGTGAAAATCAGCAGCGCTCTTTCCGTTCCTTGTATTTGTCCAGGCTACAAGCCCTTAAGGTGGGTGGTACTCACATCAAGGGCGGAGCCTCACATTATCCACATTTACAACCATGTCAAACCAATCAGTGGACTAATTTTTTAATTATGCACCTCTGACCCCAGTTCACAATCTTAATCAGAGCATCTTGCATCCAAAATCCAGCCACCTCCATAAAGCCCCATCTATGACCACCCAAATGCTTTGGGGAGACATCTAGACACAAACCATAACAGGGACAAGATTGGGAAGGAGGGACGAGTGGGATGCAAAGGAATTGAGATACATGACATACATGGACCAACTCCACAGAATAGATATAATCTTTATATCCTGAAAACATTTGTTAGTGAAAATCAAAACTAAAAAAATAAACGCAAGCAAAGTGTGGTCACTAATGCATCTAAAATATGCAGGAATGTTTCCAACTTCTAACAGGGAAGCTAAAGCCAGAAATAGCACAGAGGAATGTTATCTATTTGCTTTCTTCCTTCCTTGGAACATTTGCTTAGATATCCCCGTGGAGCTGTGGCCCAATATATCCAAAATGACAGTTCGCCACTAGAGTATGTTTTCTTTTTTCCAAATATGCTTCTATCAGCATTAAGGATTACATCTATGATTTTATTAAAAAATAGTACAAAATTTAATTCTCAACTATGGCACAATTCTGACAGCCAGGAATCACCAACTCCTGACAAATTAACCTTCTAAATGTCTTTGGATTTTATCCACTGTCCTCCCTTCCTACTTATGTTACTGTTCCCTCTGACATGCCTCTGTAACACTGAATCTCCTTTTTACATTGCAGTCAATGTTATCTTTCCCAAGTGAAGAAGAATCAACCTATAACAGCCACTTGTTTAAAAAAGATTCTCTCACTCAACAAATCTCACTCAGGCTCTCCTGAGCCCTTTTGGAAGCAGATCTTGTTTTTTTCGTTTTCCATCTTTGTTGACTTTCTCATTTTTTTTCTTTTGTGAAAGAGTGTCACTGTCTTATTCAGGATGGTTGGTCTTGACTTGTAAATTGAAGCAATCTGCCTTTTTTAGCCTCCCAAGCGTTATCAAGTCTAAGACTGTTTAGGCACAGTCTCCCAGCACGCATTCCTTGTCCTTAACGCCTGACTTCGCATCCTCCACCCTACCTTCAGATCACGTCTGGTCATTCAGTCCCGCTGCCCAGCAAGAGTCCTGCTAGATAGGCTGCCTCAGCACTTGTCTTCCTTTACCCTGATGCTTCTTTGATAAGTTTGCATTCTCACTTCCTGTTCTGTTCCTTGGCTATAAGGTCCCACTTCCTCTCTCACCAGTTCTATGCAGAGTTCTCTTTTGATATAGTTCTGAAGAAAAGAGAAATTATTGTCATTTTAACTATTGTCCCATTCTTGTCTTTCTTTGACAATTTGCAGAAAGCTTTGATAATACTTATTAATCTCACAAAGTAGGCAGAGTTCTTTAAGAAAGAACTGTGTGCTCTAAATTGTATCTACTTATCAGGGTGCAATCCTGTTCGAAATTATTTTTATTCGCAGTTATTCATCTTCTTTTGTTTCCCTAAGAAATTTACTTCCCCAAAACCAAAAATTTGGTTTTTCATTTGACTGCATATCTGTGGCCCTAAAATCTTGGTGAAAAAGTGACCAGTAACATCAAATGCCTACTGGAAAAGCAGCTGAGATAAAATCATGATGCATCTTACAGCAGTGGGAAAGGATTTATTGTTCAGCGGTGGCATCAGGTATACACAGGGAACTGGCAGGATTAAAATGCCTTTCATCTCATTTGAAAATGAGAATATTAGCTCCTGCCCTCATGGATGTCTATGAAGGGCGTACAAGAGGGTAGTCAGAAGGGTTTTAGAAGAGAACTCGGTGCATAGAATGTGGTAAATGTTTGTTAAATAATTTTGAAAATTTCAGTAAGTCAATCAGATAAAATTGAAAATGATCCAGTTACCTTGTCCTTTTTTGCGCTTTTTGTGATTAGCAACACAATTCAAACTGGGCAAGCTGCTATCCTCAGTTCCTTTTCTTTCACGTCTTCTGGTTTTAATGCCATGTGTCTTGCTGTCATTATTCAATCAGGTTGGGGTGGCTGAGGACACTTACTGGAATGGGCTCCTATCGAAGCACCCTTGTTCCAAGGGAAGAGCGGATGTTTTCTATTACATATGTTAAAAGGCACAGCTATTTGAGTTTTGAAATGCATTTCATTATACTGGTTGGTAGATTGACTTCAGAATATCATTTCAAAATCCTTGTAATTCTCAGAAAAAAATCATTCAAATCTATTCTCAGAATATGGCACTTTTCTCAGACGTTCTACCCGGGAGCACATTGTTTGACATTATCAGGAGCATGCTGGTTCAAAATGCACCTGTCCTGTTATGAAGGCAGGAATATGGATGTTCAAAGTCAAATCAAACCTTTGACAATATTTGGACATCTCTGACTTAGTCAAAGAAATGTCTTGTTTCTCTCTTACTTACGCTGTCTCTGCTGAGTTGAAAAGAGGAAGCTGAAGGCTGGCCCTGAGCAAAAATGCCAAATTTTCATCCTCAGCTTGTCTTTCAATGTCCTTGCTCCTTTTTCCTCATTCTCCTCTTAAACCTGCACATGCTCACCAAGGCCTTTGACTGTGTGTGTGTGTGTGTGTGTGTGTGTGTGCGTGCACGTGCATGTATAATATGATCTAATTGGTTTTATGAGCATCCTTCTAAATCTTTCTTTTCCCTGGTCCATTTCTTACTTCTCTCACCATCCATTGCCTCTGTAGAAGCACGCACAAGATGGTAGGGTTTTCAGAAAACAGTGCAGACTCCACAGCAAAGGCTAGTGTCTGGGTTACATAGCATCCTGTGTACTTTCCGCCTGTTACTTTCTTTTCTAAATTCTTCCAGCATTGCCACAAAAGAGTAGGAAAATAAATATTTGAAAATCATAATATAAATTATAGATGCCTGTGTGTGCCAGTCATTGAAAATGGTCACAAACAGTTCTTTTCTTCCCTACAAAAAATCTCAGCAAGGTCCCACCTTTGATAAAAGTGTATTTTCCCTTCCACTGATGCTGGACCAGCCTGCTGATGGATTTGGCCCAGTAAAGGATGCAAAAGGGTCTTCTGATCTGTGACCTAGCTTTGTTAAGACTGACAATTTTGCTTTCTCTTTTTTGAAAACAGCTGCTGCTTAAGAAATTCAGGTACACTGAGAGGGTGCTGTGGTGGAGAACCCCACTGCTCAGGTGGAGTGGCCTCAAGGAGGGTCTTTACCACTGACCCAGACAGTGGAGGGGGTGATGTCACAGAACAGACAGAAAACCACTCTGCACCAGGAGAAATGAAACGTAATGATGGAAGGCCTGCTGCTTAGCACGGAGCACGAAACTGTTTACAACAGCGTGAAAGAAAAAGTAAATACAGTATGCACAGGACGTTAAGAAAAAAATTGAGAGTCACCTTCAAATTTGATCTGACATTGATTCATTATTATTGATTATTTAAACATTTCATTAGCTAGGAAGTTAGAAACTCTAGCTTCTCCATTTGCTAGCTGCAGGAAATTGGCTAGGTTATTTAATTGTTATATCCCTTAATATTTTAATTTAAAATAGAATTAAAAATAGATTTGTGATTCAAGTAGTATGAGGAGCATATGATATACCACATCTAATGCCCTTAGGAAAGTATCAGCCATAGAGTATGGAGTACAAGAAAATTTTTAGAATATTATTCCTTTATTTAAGCACCAAATGAAAACTCTCTCTCCCTCTCTCTATGTCCCTCTCTCTCTATCTCTCTCTTTCTTTCTCTCTCTGTCCCTGTCACTCTGTCTCTCTTTGTTTTGAGACATAGTCTTCCTATTTAATCCATAGTGGACTTAAGCTCACTAGTAGCTACCTCAGTATGGATTTCAATTTATGATCCTAAATGTGGGTTTCACCATACCTAGTTGAAAACAGTCTTTTTAGATGTGAGAATTGATTAGCCTAAGAACTAACATATGTTTTTCTGTTCCTCCTTTTGCTTTATTACTAGGAAATTTCATATTTAATATATAACTAATATGCACATATGTTTATAATATTCAACATCATCTTCTTTTCAATGTTTTTATATTTAAAGTTTATTTTAATAGTCATGTTTTAATTCTTGTTTATATTTATCTTCATTTCCTGTACTTGTTATAATTTTACTCATTTAATATATTAAGCTCTACATTATTCATTGTTTTTTACAAATGATACAAATAAAATGAGTTGAAAAAGATAAAAAACTAAAATTCAGAAAAAGATCCCTACATTTGTTGAAGTTATCATTTAATGAATGAAATGGGCAAGAACAAAAATAGTGACAACTTTAAAGTTAAAATAATAAATGTAATACCATGCTGCAGGCGTGCATACCTCGATTTGAAAACTCAAAATATCCCTGAAGAATTGGCAGCTGCGATAAATTCTGCGGAGATAACATGGAATGCAGCGTCTGGTGCATGTGTGTGTGTGTGCTGCCCTGTGTGTGTGTGCTTGTGTGTGCTGCCCTGTGTGTGTGTGAACTCAATCTTAAAAGTGTGGGGTAGGTGATGGAGGTGAAAGGGAAGGGGGAACCCCACAGGACTTTGTGCTCTGGAAACATGCTAGGGGCTCACAAACAGAAAAATGTAACCAGATCTGAAGCACTGGTGAGGAAAAATGTTAGAAAGAAAGGAAAGGTGTTTTCAGAAAAAATACCTGAAAAAAAGAACAATCATTTAACTCATGAGATTGTTGTACATCCATTGTAAATTTTATGAGGTAGATAAGCCCAGATCCACTGGTCTCAAACATTAACAAATTGCTTAATGTTATGTGTGTAAGCAAAGAAAGTGTGAAGAAATTTGTAATTCATCACCGGTAATTGGCATGTATGATAATTAACTATAATGATTTGTAAGACACATAAATGAATACGATGTTAGCAAAATAAAAGGGAGTAGAGAAAAGGGAAAAAAGGATTGAGATGTGCTACGTAAGTGTACCAGTTCCCTAAAATGAATGTGACCCGTGCACACATGGACTCCTAAAAATTTAAAAAAGAAAGATGTGTGAGGTACATGCACCACCTTCTCACAAGGAATGTAAACAGTATATAATACACACATGTAATAAACTAACAGTGGCAAAAAACAAAGTATGAAAGTAACATGAATCACAAAAAGTGTCATTTTTAAAATGACCAGTTACAAATTTTTCCCTTTTATGCCTTTATAAACCATATGCAATTATGAGCTAAGATTTAAAATGTTTTTCTATCCAGATGAAAATCAAATGCTTTACTTTTTGATAGTGTAAATATGGGTGCAGATTCTACAAGGTCTTATGAGGGTTTGTTAACATTTATGTCTATAAATGTTTCTACAGATATTTTTATCGTGTATAATACATTATTTTGAAATTACATGATGAACGTGTGAACAGGAGTCATGTACAAAGTCAGCAGTGCTATTGACAACTGAGCATGATATTTATGAACTCTTAAAAGTTACATCTAACTTCACTGAGTCTATCATCTCCTCATGTGTTGTCTTGCACTGTACCTGTCTTGTTCTGTGGGTTAAGAAGGCATCTCTCCAGTGCTAACTGGAGGCTAATTTATGAATATCCTTTCCTTGAAGGCATTACATTCCTCCAGTGAGTCCTTACTGAAAAGTCTTTGATTCCAGGATACGAATGGCTCCAGTTATAAAGTTCCAAAGAGGTGGTAGATTCACAAAGCTAGACATGCAAAAGTATAATACTGAACATTCCCATAAGCCAGAGTTAGATAATTTTATTTGTAGTCATCAGTTAGCGCTCATTGAAATTCCTAAAGGAAACACCCAGTCTGATTCCTGCAGTACCTTTGTTCTTTCCCATGTACTTGTCTTCCTCTGTTGCTGACTGACTCAACAGTACTGCAGAGTGGGGAAATTATAAACACAAAGGCTATATATTGGTTTATGGCTCATTCTGGTCCTAAGTCGAGAGGCTGAAACCAGTGATTGCCATTTCTACTGAGAGAATTCAGAGTTTGCAGAGCCTCATATGGTAAGTGACAGGGGATGTTCATGGGGGATTGTGTGTCACTCTTCTAAAGCCACCGTGATTTCTGATCCTGAGAGCTCTATGCTAAAGACCTTACTGATCCTAGTGGTCCCTAAGGGTCTCTTTCTAACCACTGTGTCAATTATGTTTTCTTCTTCCTTCACAGTGGATGTTAAAGCTCAGCATGGGAAGCCTTGGGGTAGAGATGAACTCTGAGCTGTAGCAGCACTGTACTACTTTACACAAGGCTCACACCTGACCATGGGTTTTATTGCTTTCTTGCCATAGCTTCTTACTGTCTTGTCTTATGAAAACTTTTTACTCTCTCTGGATTTTGTTCTTTTATGCACTCTAGAGGAGGAGTAGCTCTGTATTGGATATTTTTGATCCCCTTTATCTTCCTATGTGTGGAAACAGTTTACTTCAGATCACCAGGCTTTGTTGTTAACACTTCCATGAATATTAAGAAGGTAGCTGTTTAATTTTGAGAGTCAGTGCTGACAATTAGTAAAATTTTAGTGCCATTTGTCTTCAAGATTTACATTTATGGATGATTCTTTAACTACACCTTTACTGGGACTAATTTTTCACATTGAAAGATTTGCTTTGCATTTTTCCCTTTCTCTAGCACCCAAGATATGCATTTATTAAACAGTCCACAGTAATTTTGTGAGACCCCATTAAAAAACCAACAACCATATTGCTTAAGACAAGGAAATCACACTGTCAGAGCTGTGGAATGCAGTCTAGAAGTAACATGTTCACAGGTTCAGTTTCCCCAGGGCCCGGGGACTCTCCTTAGAATAAGGTTTTTTTTTTTTTTTACTTTTTTGCAGTGTGACTAGGCAGATAATTCTCCATATCTTCAAATTCAGCCTACTCTTTTATTGATAATCCCTTTCTTCATTTAACTTTTGGCTCACACTTCACTATAAATAACAAAGCAGGACACATTTAGCATATGTGCAAATCCAGTGTGTACCATTGGAAGCCCCTACCTTCCACCTCATACTGGAAACCAAGTGTCCTGTGAGTTCATGTTTAAACAGGGATCACAGGTTGTTACGGTTGACATCAGCCACGTCCCCTATAGCTCAGGTTTAGAGACTTGGTCCCTTTGCTCACCACAGTGCTCAGAGGTAGGGCCTTGTGCAAGTGACCGGATCATGAGGGAACCGATGGAACCATGAAATGATGGATTAATCCTCTGGCCGCTTCATTACTCAGCTGGCTCTGGGAATGCTGGGAATTGAGGAGACGGGATGCAGATAAAGGAAGCGGCTCATCAGGGTGTGCTCGGTCCCTGGCCCCTACTCTGTCTCTCTCTCCTTCCTGTGTTGCACAAGGTGAGCAAATTTGCTGTGCCCCATCTTTCTCCCATGACACCTGGTGAGGTTATGGACTAACATCTTTGAAACCATGAATCAAATTAAATAGTTTTTTCTCTAAGTTATTTCAAGGTATTTTGCCCCAAGAGTGCTAAGTGACCAACACACCTCACCTCTGATCTCAAAAAGTGTGGTTCTCATTTCTTTCTGACGAACTGTCAGATTTAGATCAAATGTTCATCTTTTTACCAAGCAATATCATCAAGGCAATATATGGTTCTTCAGTTGTGCATCTAAACAAGGTTTTATTCCAAAGCTAATTAAATATTTTTAAAGATATTTCTTAAAGTAATTTTCTGGGACTGATACCAAAATTTGTATTTGATTCCTTGGGCTTCCATAAAAGTGTATTAAAAAAAAACATTGTTTGTAACAACTAAAGTTTCTTCTCCTGTGAATGTCCTAAAAGTCAGCAAGGCTTCCTTGGCAAACCCCAGTGGTCTCTGCCCGGCCTCTCGTGATGCCCATTCATCCCGGACTCCCTGGCTGCATCTCTCCAGCCTCTGCCTCCTTCCTCAAGCGCTCTATTCCCTGTGGACACTGTCATATAGATTCCTTAGTTAGCGACCATCCTTAGCAGTAAGGTCACACTTCTCAATAAGAATGCAGTACAGGTGCTCTGCCTCAGTAAGATTGTGTTCTGAGCTTGGAAGCAGACATGAATTTGAAGAGAAGTGCAGTTCACCCCAGTTCATTTCCCCATCGGCTAAGAAAGCCCTGAAAAAGACTACAAATTCGTCCTGTGTGCAGAGCAGGATGGAGTGAGTTGAAGAATTGTGGAGGGATTATTGCCATCCTGATGCTTATGGAGCCAGACCTATTTGTATCCAAAGAAGATAACCCTGAGAAAGCAACGGAAAACTCATCCATCAGGTGTGGTAGCAAATATTTCATCAGTTCCTATGAAGAAAGGAAGAAATCAGGTGAGAAGTTACATAGAAATCTGCTTTTTCATTAGGCTTAAGCAAACTCTTTGTACAGTGTAAATATATACTACATCGTGCTAGCTAAGATAAGCAAATGCACACATTTATATGTCTACATTTACATTCCCTGCTTTAGAAATATGATGGTAACATTTTGTTTGATTTAGCCTATATAGACATCTCTCTTTGAAATTATCACATTTTAAAATGAATGTGCCCTTATCTAAACTATAGAAAATAAGCCAAAGTGCCCTTCAGTTGGCTTTTCTGCAGAAAACTACAGCTGAGAATGATGCAGTGCACACATGAAACTTGCCACCCACATTTTCATGCCATGAGTCATAGAAGAGATGTAATTTGCTTTGAAAACACATGCAACTCCCAAAACAAATATGGTAACAAACTAACAAATTTTTTTTACACAGTGTGACTAAAGAAAGATTATCTACAGTACATGATAGCTCCTCTTTATATTTCTTTGCTCATTTCTTGCTTCAATATTCTCCACTTCTTCTAGGAAACTCACTCATAATTACAGAGTATCCTCAACTCATATGTGCTGGCCTGCAATGAAGACTCAGTTGCTTTTTTAATGACAATACACCACTTTCCTTGACTGCAAGCAGCTGTGACGTTTGACGACTGTCTGATTTGTTTGTTGACAATGCTGACTGGATCTTACTAGCTCACTGCCCTTTTCGCCCCTGTTCTTTTCTCAGGTGAGAGATTTTAGCACTAACCACTGCACTAGTCCTCATAACTTGGTAACCCGCTGCTCCTTAGGATGGGATTACACTCTTTTAAAAAGTTTTTCTTTTTCACAATACATAAGTGCTTATCTTCTCGTGATGAGCACTGATTTCCTGTGTTAACACAGAGAACGTCACTTTCATTATTGCTTAGTTCTGTTTCCTTCTCTTTCTTGCTTCAGTTACTAGATATCGTGGGTTTTTCAGCCTCCATGTTGCTAGAAAGGGCATTTCTCCCATTGCCTATGTCCTAAATAAAATCGCTTATTGTGCAAAATATTTTCTAAAATTCTTGATCAAAGTTTACATAAAATAACGTGGAGAGAAATTTTAGTGTTACCATGTAAGGGAACTTGAGTCAGTTTCCACGCACCGTTAATGAATGCAGGTGTGTTAGGATCTGTGTTTGCATTATTAGCAGATTTTATGAATTAAATAAACAGCTTTTCTCCAACCATACTGTCACCTTATAATCTTGGTCTCTGGGTGCATTGTGAATTTTCAATG
The DNA here is from genome assembly GCA_004027295.1 of Dolichotis patagonum. Classification (NCBI taxonomy): domain Eukaryota; kingdom Metazoa; phylum Chordata; class Mammalia; order Rodentia; family Caviidae; genus Dolichotis; species Dolichotis patagonum. The sequence continues at coordinate 40,154 of PVJX010009834.1, forward strand.
TATTGTTTCAATATTCAAGCTACTAACTATTAAAGTGTTAAATGTAAAAGTTAGTTTTCCTTTGCTGAGGTAGTGAGAAAAAGCAATAAAGGAGTCTCAGAGGCTTTCTCATACTGGTAAAGTGCTTTTAAAGTAGTTTCATCTATCGGCGTCCATGCATTTTTCCAAACTAACCTTCACCCTTGTGCAATTGTGCAGTGTATTGCTAAAAGCAAGCTTGGCAGAAACTTTTTGTAGCAAAAGAGGTCATTTTATTTACATTTAAATCCACCCCAATGTATTTGTAAAGAAAAGTGATTAAATTATATGACTTTCTTAATAATAATTGACTATGGAAAGCGTTCCCAGACTAGGAGACACACACTTCTTTTGTCTTTGCAAGTTAATTATCCTGTACTAGTGACGGGTACCATATACACCTTGCTAGAAATGCAGTAAGGCCCAGCTGCAGACATAATAATCAGGAACGCTTCAGCATTGGTCTAGAAATCTGAGGGACTGTGTGCTTTTTTGTTTTCTTTGTTTTCCTGAGACAAGGTATTGCTATATGCTCTAGGCTGGATATGATCTTCCATCTTCCTGACTCAGCCTCCCAAAAGTTGGGATGACAGCGGTGCACCAACATGCCTTGGGAGATATTTGTGTTCTGACAAACCGTGTCGCCTGTGGAAATGCACTGCTCAGGTCTACTGCGGGAAAAAAGATGATTTGTGACACCCAGCTGCTTCTCTTCGGGGACATTCTCCACTTGTGCACAAATCATGCTCCCAGGCAGTGATAGGGTGGAGCACCTACACTGAGTGAGGCAGGTCTTTGCGAGATGCAGGACTTTTTTTAAACAAGAAACTTTAGCCATTAGAACAATCTTGGAAATGCATTCCTAGAACTACCATAGGCTGAGACTCCTTCTCTCTCATAATCCTTCCTTCCTGCTTCCCCTCAGTGGGCATAACATATTCATCTTGATCTGAATGAAGCTGCCACTTTTCTAACTTCCTCCCTTCATTCGTACTGAAGATTCCTTCCAATCTTTTCTTCGATACTGAACCTCACTTTAGCCACAGCTTATGAGAGGAGCCTAACAAACCCAACTGGTATGAGAAATGATTCAGAAAATTGAAAATATGCCCAGATGGTTCGGACTCCCTAAATCAGCAATGGCAAGCTTTCTAGAGAGGAGAACCAAACGGTTTCCCAAACCCCTCTCACTTACCATAAAATATCAAACCTGCAATTAGCCTGACTACTGTTCAGAAAAAACTACTCCTATAGTAACACCTTTGTCTTAAAAGAAAAGCACAATAACATGTGAATCACTGCGCTAAACTAACAAGCAATTCAGGGGTTTCGATACATGTCAAAATTTCGAGAGCCAGTGCTGGGCATTATTTTTTATTTCCATTTTCATTCTACTTGCCAATGCTTGGGTATCACAGCTGTCATATTAATAAAATTGCCAAGTGTCTGTACACAAGTGTAATGAACCTCAGAGTCTGTTTCAATTCTAGGAAAATTGACAAAAGTCCCATTTAACTGTATTTATTAAGTTATGAACTGTGACATGCTGCTGTATGAATTTTGTACAAAAGAAGATAAAAAAGAAATTGAGAATGATGAAAGTAAGTGTATTTAGAATTTTAGTTGGACAACATTTAGCCACTGTTCCATATGATCTTTGAAAACTGGTTATCCTGGATCCTCATTTATTGCATTACCTAGGTTATTAAATTCACAAGGGGCAAGGTGACAGCCACAATTACACAGCCTTTTGACAAACCTTCAAATGATCACTAAGTCCCTGTGAAGCCTTGCATGTTTGTTACTTTCTAAGTCTTATAAGAATGATGGACAATAGAACTTGTTGAAAATAATGTAAGAGCAAATATTCCTGTTTTTAAATTAAATATGTTGAGAGAAAATGAAGAAAGATGATTACAAGATTTTCTAATTTTCACACATGATGTTGCACATATTAATTCCAAAAGGAAGAAGTATTTTTAAACATAATTTGCTTTGATTTCTCCCATTACTTAAACCTTTGTCTTTGCAGTTCAAAATGACATGATGCACTATAAGCTTAAAATTGCTTTATACTCTACATTTATAAGAAACAGAAAAAAAAACCATTTTTATACCAAACACTTCCTAAATTAGAATTTATTCTATTGTCTTTGTAAATCATTGTTGTTTTCTTTGTTTTTACTTGCATCTTTAAATATGCATGCATTTTTAAAAGGTAAAGTAGATTATACTAAAAATCAATGAAAAAATCACTTTAAAAATAGTGTTTTTTATAAACCCAGGTTAAATCTATTTGATGAAATTGTTGTCTGCCTTCTTTTGTTACTTAAATCAAATTTAGCTGCCATCGTTAAACAATAATTCTAGCTCTTACTTTGCTTAGCAACACCTTCAAAGTACAAGAATTGGCAATTTTTCCACAATAAGTCATAATTGTTTGATTTTGTGATTAAGCATTGTTAGCCTTTCTGTCAAGTTGATAAATCTTATAAAATATTTTTTGTTGTAGATATATCTATATAAGAAACGATAAAACACAGGATCATACATTTCAGCAGTTAAAATACTGCCTGTTAATTGTTTACTAGCAAAGCTGATCTCTTCTCCTCCTCGCCCTGCTAGCACCTGGTACCTGGCAAGGTACTAAGAGGCATAGTGGTGCAATTGGAGTCACTACATGGCTTACTCTCTTCTTTCAGAATGATATACTGTGCCTCACTATGGTAGCATAAGGAAAGGTTTCAGACAAACATGCTGTGCAGGGCTCTCCATGTTTTTCTTTGGAGCTCATCATCTGAAAAGTGTCCTTTCTTCTTCTGTCATCTCTGCCCTAGACCAGTATGAGGACTGCCCTCCCCTCATGTGCCCTAGGTTTCCCTGCCTTCACATTTTGGCCTCCACAAACTCTCTCTCTAAATGAGAAACACAGAGAAACTTTCAGAAGCATCAGTTTTTCCAGTGATTCAATTTTTAGTCTGATTCTAAAAGGATCCCTGATAAACGCCTCTGGTACTCCTTCACTTGGTGTGCGTTGGCCCCTTTCCACTCTGCTATCCTCCTGCTGCTGACACTCCGCGTTTCCCTTCCACTCCATCGCCTGTCCTGTTGGTCAGCCCCCCTCTGCTGCTGTTCCTTAGACCATGCTCATTTTTAACTCTCTCTAGAGTATCCTTCAGCATCCTTTGTAAGGTTGGTTTTGTGGTCATGAATTCTTTCACTTGATCTTTATCACGGAAGTATCCACCAAAGTTTTTTCATCAATTTATTTATTTATTTATTTTTGTACTGAGGATTGAACTCATGACCTTGCACTTGCCGGGCAGGTGCTTATACCACTGAGCTATAATCCCAGCCCTTTTCCATCAATTTTGAAAGACAGTTTTTCAGGGCACATAAATCTACATTGGAAGCTGTTTTCTTTCAGGATTTGCAACACTTTACCTTAAACTCTTCTTGACTTGATGGTTTGTGTTGAGAAGTCTGCTGTGATTCTGATGGTGTTCTTTTTCTTTTTTCTAACAGCTTTTAATATTTTCTTATTATGATGAACTTCTGGGATCTTGATTACTATATTGTCTAGGTGAAGATTTATTTTGTTTAGGGCTAGTTGGAGTTCTACATATCTGTACCCCAGGTCCTTTTCCCATGTTTGTGAGGTTTTCTACTATCACTTCTGTAAATAGACTTTCCTTGTCATTTGTGTTGATCCCTGCTTTTTCGCTGATACCTGTCACTCTTAAATTATTTTTATTTGCATCATCTTGCAGCTGTTGAATTGTTATCTCCTGGTTCCTTGTTATTTTCAAGAGATCATTTCTTTCATGATCACTAGCTGCAAGCCTGTCTTCAAGGTCTGAAAGTCTATCTTAAGTCCCTTTCAAGTGGTTTTGCCAGCTTTTGATGTAGTTTTTAATTTCCTGGATATCTTTTTGAATCTGTTTCATGCATTGAAATTGTTTCTTTTTTCTTTCTTTTTTTTTTTTAATTGGTACTGGGGATCAAACTTCTGACTTCATGCTTGCAAGGCAGGTGCTTATGCCACTGAGCTAAATCCACAGCCCCCAAAAATATTTTCTACATTGTTGATTCAAGATTTCCATCATTTTCCAATGATCCACTATTTTTATCTATGTCTTCTTTAGATATTCTTAGCAATTCTTATGTTTGTGATTTCTTCTTTTACTTCAGATATTATTTCTGATCGGATTACTTTTATAGGCTTGTGAAGTTGCTTCTGTACTTTAGTTTCTACCTTTTCAGAGATTTCAGGTGTGTAACTTCTATTTTCTTCCATATCTGTATCTTGAAGGCTTGTTCTGTGTGGGATGGAGGTCTGAGATTGCCTTTTGCTCCTTCATCTTGACATTTTCCTGGGTTCCTCCCAACATACCAATTGTGGGGTAACAGGTACTTTCCACATTGGCTGCCTCTCTGCAGTGTAGGGAAATGCACCAGACACCTAGGATTCTCAGAACAAAGGCTCCCAGTGGGAAAGTGGAGCATAGTGTGAACTTCTCCAGACCCATGAGGCTACACCAACGCCTCCTTCAGAGCCATGTATGTGTGTGGTGGGGGTTGTTTCTTCTCTTGGCCTGTGTGGCTACAACGTGAGTCTCCCAATGGCAACAGGTCAGCAGGGACAAGTTTGTCTGAATCTCCCAGCTCACACTGGCTGTAGGAAGGAAGCAAGTGTCTGCAATGGTGGCCTGCCAGTGTGTAGGGCATGTCGGGCTGTTTCTCCGTGCCTGCGCTGGTTACCTGAGGGAAGGTTCTGGGTGGTGGGGTGAGCACAGGGCTGCCCACCCCCACCTGGCAGTTTCTCCCTGCTCACACTGGCTGCCGGAAGGACGCCAGCCTTCTGATCATGGCACGTGTGCAGGGATGGGAATGGATTTTTCTTAATACAGTGCCATAGGATCTTTCCTCTTCCTTTCACCCAAGTTTTGTGTTTGCTGTTTTCTGGGCCTTTTATGTTTCCTCCTCTTGATGTAAATTCTTCAGTGCTATGCAGATTCCAGGAGATTACTAAGTGATTAAAAAGTGGCTTAAGAAAATTGTGTGCATTATTTTCCCCTTTAATTTTCCCCACTTAAATCCATGCAGTGAATTGTATTACTATTGCTATTGTGCAGATAGAAACAAACAAATAAATACAACTTAATACTTTACTGAAGGAACAAAGTAGATAAACTTAGCCTGAAAACCAGATCGCTTGATCATTCTATGCTCGATTATGTTTTTGATACTGTGTCAGCAGCAGTTGTGAGTTGCTACAGAGATTTTCAGCTCCTTAATTTTTAAAAATTGTATCATAAAGCAGGTATTCTGATCTAGGCCAAATGTATTTCAGCTACAAACAGTTGCCCTAGATTTAAATATACCCATGCATTACCTCCAATTCTGCTTAAAAGTTACAGAATGCTTTAAGAATATGATGACTGTTTAAACTGTAGTATTTTATAGTATTTTTGGCAACAAAAATGAATAGGACACCTTTTATATGACATATTACAATGGTTTTCAATCTCTGTATGTGAAGAATACTCGAGTTAAATTCTTTACTTTAAAATCCCATTTCTTTGGCACTACATTATTTGAGAGTTTGTCCAATGAATAAATCATATTAAAGAACATATTCAATGAATTTCACTGTGAACATTTAAAACATTTAGTTTACAGGAAAAATTTTAATTAGCTTTAAAAGTGAAGACTTGAAGTTTGTTCACATTAAGATACAGATGAAAAAAGTTTTTCTTAATGACATTTTTCTAATAGTAAATAATTAAGTGGCATCCTAGAGAACAATGAAGGGAGTAATAAATGCTAACCTATATGAATTACCTTAGCACTAAGCTTTTATTTAATTTTGTCTTTCCTTTATTTTTATTAATTTTTTGAGACAGAGTTAAGGTGGCCTTGAACTCTCTAGGTGGCTCAGTGGTTGAATTATAGACATAAGCTGACATGACTTGCTGCTTCTCATCCTTATCCATGTAGAGTGGGAATGTAGACGAAGGTCTGATGTGATGCCGTCTTGAACTTGGACTCAGGTGCGGTCACATCCCAGTTGTACAGCTGATTGACCCTGGTCATTCGATTTCCAGTATAGGCTTCGGTGGCCAGATTTGTTTAGAGGGCAAAAAAAGGAAAACCAAATTCACAGGTCCTGTACAATCCACAAATTTATTTATTTTATTTATAAATATCAAGGGTAATGTAGTCCAGAGGGGGTGGAAGAACTCACTCTGCTTTCGTTTCTAGTACATGGCTCTAATTCTCACAGCCCAAAATGAAGACTGCTACATTTTAGGCAGCAAAATACCTTATACAATTTTAGAGAGAAAATCTGGAAAATACAAATAAAATAGAGTTTAACAGAAGCTGCATCACTAGGGCTCAATATTGTGATCATAGAAAAAAAAAGATGTGTAGAGGCATCAACAATACTTTGGTTGATTGTATGTTAATGGTGATTCCATGATCACGAGACAATAAAACACTATACAAGGTAAACAATTCTGGGATTGGATTCTCTGAATTTATATCTTAGGTTTTCCCATTGTTTGCTGTGTGATCTTGGGGAAAATACAAAACTCTTGGTTTCTTCATTTTCTTATACGGAAGAAGAGGTGATATTAATAGATATCTTTCAAATAGTTGTGAAGATTTCATGCATAAGTCACAAGAAATGCATACATTGTCTAAATATATGCAGTAAGAGGTAAATCTTTACATAACACTTTAAGATTCTGTCTTTGAATACATGAACTTACAAGACTGAGTAATTAGCTAAGCATAATACCATAATTAGTATAACATCACTAGCTAAGCATAGCAAAGAAAAAGATTCCTTTTGTTAAACAACTAAGGTATAAACTATATTCTTATATTTTGCTAAGCATTGGTGACAACATCCGGCCCCTCAGAGGATGCATGTACTAATTCAACCTTTTTGGAGCCAACAGAATAAACCATTGAGCCTTTTGGAGAACCACAGATGAACTCAGATTATTTTATTTCATAATAAAAAGTACCTTTAATTCTAAATTTAGATTTCAAAATACCTTATACAATTGTAGAAGGAAAATGTGCAAAGTTTGGAATACATCTGATGATAGAAAACATGGTCATCTTGTTTCTCATTCATACCAAGATAAACCGTGATTGATATAATGCTCCCTTTTTGATACCAACTTGGCTAGGTAAAGATACCTAAGTAGCACATAAATCATGTTACCTAGGTACCTCTGGAAGAGACTACAGTTTGAATCTGTGTACTGAGTGGAGAAGACCGGCCTCTGCCCAAAGTGAGTGGACCCCAAGGCATCTGCTGTGGGCCAGGATAAAGCCAAAATCTAGGAAAAAAGTTTGCCCCCTCCACCCCATCACCAATGCCGTTTCCTAACTTGAATACTGGAATTCTGATCCTTTATCCTCCGGAACTTGTGTCAGTGGCCACTGACATTTTGTACTTGCTTGTCAGAATAGTGATATATGTTGTGCGACCAATTATATTTGATTGTAGAATGGAAAATGGGTTGGAAGGAAGCTGGAGATTTTTTTTTCCATCTTCTTAGTTTTATAGATTAAATGTGATTAGGAATTGAGGAAGGAAGTGTTGTCATTTTATTAACTTTCAATTGATCTATCTGATTAGTTGCTTCAGTGAGTGGTGTAAAAGTACCTTAAGAGCTGTTTAATCTACAGATTGGTTTCTCCCTTGATATGTAAGTATGTTTCGAAGCACTTCTTAATGCTGCAAATATTCATTTGAACCTCATATAATATTTAAAAGCTGCATTTAAAAAGAAGCAAACAATAAAAATTAAACCTTTTTTGTCACCTGAGAGGTGGTTTACAGATATTACAAAAAGAGCACAGAAACTTATTTTAGGCTGAAGACTTTTGGTTTTTGAAATTACAATTTTATCTGTATACAGCTGTAAGTTTTCCTTGCAATATCTGAATATTATTTTACCCCATGGTGTAGTTTGCCAACATTTTCAGTTTTGTCTTCATTTTCTGTCTTCATAATTGATCTACAGGCTGGTCGCTCTTGGCACGGGTGTCTTCAGAGGTCTCCTCGGTGATATGTGGGGTTGGTTGCTAAGCAACTTCACCTTTACCAGTACCAGTGCTGGGCGGCTTACTTCTGACAGCTTTGTTTTTGGAGAATCTCAGGCAAGGGCTGCTTCTAATTCTTCTTTCTTTAGGCTTCAAAAACAAAGATTTCATATGGACATGTAAGTTACTTGAAAAGTATTTGCATGCAGCAGAAAAACTCAAAGATCAAGGTTGTATTCTCGGACTTTAGGTGACATATTTAAAAAATTCCTTTGACAAACTTTAAACACAAGATTAATGGTTTATCAAAATCTTAAACTGTGAGCTAAAAATTGAACATATTTATTTCTTCCAGTCCTAGGTTTTGTGACCCTTCTATTTATGTAACAGTAATCACACTCGATGAATTTTTATGGACTTAAACAATATTGTAGATGTAATTGTTTTATTGAAGTCATTTGAATAAAATACTAATTTCTAGAGAAATAGCTAAAGGAGTATTAAGTAATATTACAAGGATTTTTGTAGCAATAGATGATCCAATTTTATGTCACTATTGAACAAATATTGATTAAGGTCCAATCAGTGAGTGAGGAAGACTGAAATTTTGTCATATTTTGCATAACAAGATAGTAAAATTTTGTACTACATTAGTAGGCGATTTTGTCCCTCAAGATCTTTAAGTAAGAGGATTCTACAGAGGAACACGAGATGACCTTGATCTTCTGGTACCTCTGTAGCACAAGAAAAGAGGGTTGGTTTTCTCAACAATATAAGCAGTTACAAACATGTTCTCACTTTAAGAGCAACTCTGCAGGACTTTGTTTTGTCCTGAATAGCAGGGAACTGATGGCTTATTTTTCATAGTAGTAGTAGTAGTAGTAGTAGTAGTAGTAGTGAAATATATATATATATATATATATATATATATATATATACACATACATATATATATATATCTATATATATACACATACATATATACATGTACACATACATATATATATATATATATAATTCTTCCAGAGTTACTACTGTAGGATAAATACAAGTGTGTCCATTTATGTATCACTGACACTGTGTGTTGTATATATGATCAGTTTCATCCTCAGTTAAATTTACTTTTGTACCATTTTTATTACTCGTATGATACTAGGTAGCCTTCAAGTCTAAGGCATTTGTTTACAATGAGACAGTAAATGCTACTATGGTGAACATTTGTCATGAGAACAATATCAAATTAATTGAATAAACAAAAATTAAATTGCCTTTTTATTATTATTTTGAATCAAATAATAAAAATGATGATACTGAATTTCAAAACAAGATAATAGGAGATTAACGATAGTTAATATATTGCATACTTTTATTTTATACATAATTGCACAAATTACAAGATAAAGCCATGAGAAATTGATCAAACAATGTAAGCATAAACCATTCTTTTTGATGAACTAACAGAGATTGTAGCATAGTTATTCTAGCTTACACATACACACACACACACACACACACACAAACACACACACACATAAAACACTCTTTTCACTTTTCTTCTTTGTACCATTCCAGTTGTTTTTTCCTTTTGGGCAGTTTCTTCCTCTTTCACTTTCACATAATCTATTATAGATTTTGAATCTTATTTTCTCTGTCAGCCTTTTAAACTAGGGAGACAAAGTGATTTAGCTATGCAAATCTGATTTAATTCAGTTATGTGTATGGTCTCAAGTTGCATCCATTTACCTATAAAAGCCTCAAGTGTATCCTTCTTTATAGATGAGTGGTACTCAATTGTATAAAAATACCACTTCTATTTTGTTCATTCCTTGGCTCTTGGACATTAGGGTTGTTTCCAAGATTTGGCTATTATAAATAGTGCTATTATAAACATGGGTAAACATATATCATTGTGGTTTGATGTAGTTTTCTGGGTAAATACTCCGAAGTGGAGTAGTGGGATCAGATGGGACCTCCAATCCTAGTTTTCTGAGGAATCTCCATGCTGATTTCCATAGTGGTTGCACCAGCCTGCACTCCCACCAACAGTGGAGATGGCTTCTTTTCTCCCCACAATCTCTCTAGCATTTGTTATTTGCTGATTTCTTGATGATAGCCATTCTTTCTGGAATGAGATGGTATCTCAGTGTTCTTTTAATTTGCATTTCTCAAATGCCCAATGATGATGAACATTTTTTCTTTTATTTTCCATCTTTATTTCTTCATCTGAAAAGTGAGTACTCATCACAGTTGTCCATTTTTGGATTGGATCTTTGATTTTGAGAGGCTTGAGATTTTTCAATTTTTATATGTTCAAGATTTCTATCTTTTGACTAAGGGACAGTTAGCTAAAATATTTTCCCATTCTTTGGGTTGTCTTTTCACTCTGTTGGTGATATCTTTTGATGTATAAAAAGCTTTTTAATAGAATGAGATTCTAATTGATTCTTTCAAGTGCTTCCTCTGCAATTTGTGTTTTGTTCACACTCTGCCTACCCCTATGTCTTCAAGATTTCTACCTACCTTGCCTTCCAATAGATTTAATTTTTCTGTTTTAATATTTATATCTTTGACCCATTTGACTTTAGTTTAGTGCATGATGATAGACATGGGTCTAGTTTTAGTCTTATACATACCGAAAGCTAGATTTTCAATCATCACTTATTGAGGCTATCTTTCTTGTAATGAAACTGTTTGTGTCTTTTTTCAAAGACAAGGCTGCTGAGTGCGGTTTCAGTTCTGTCTGCATCTTCTAGTCTGTTCCACTGATCCTCAGGTCTGTATTTTTGCCAGTACCATGCCGAATTTATCACAGTATCCTTCAACATAATTTCAGTATAATTTCCAGTCAGGATTGTGATGCCTCCTGCCTTGCCTTTGTTATCCAGAATTGCCTTTGCTCTTTTAGGTCTCTTCTGATTCCAAATGAATTTTAAGAATGTTTCCTCTAGAATTGTGAAGTATGCTAACAGTATTTTGATTGGGATTGCATTAAATCTGTACAACAGTTTTGAGAGTCTGGCCATTTTCACAACGTTTGTTCTTCCTATCAATGAGCAAGTGGTGTCTTTCCATTTAGTGATACCCTTTTCAATCTTCTTTTCCTGAGTATTGTCATTTCAATACATAAATCATTGACTTCCTTTGTTAGACTGATTCCTAAGTATTTCATTTGTTTGGATGGTATTGTGGAAGTTATTGTTTCCCTAGTTTGGCTTCTATATAGTATCATGTCATCTGTGAAAAATGATAACTTAACTTTTTCCTTTCCAATCTGTTGGGAGCCTTTGAAGCTGGAAATTGACCACAAGTGCAAGGTTGGAGCCTGACAATCCCAAGAACAAAGGGCCCCTTGGCAACCACCTAATGAAGCTGCTTCAGCCCAGAGAACAGCTACCCCCAAGACAGTGGGTTGCCAGGACAACAGGGTGTCATGTGACATTAAGGTGCTAAAAGGTATAAATAAATGCCCCTGCTGTGAGGAGCTGGGAGCTTTCCTCCCATCAGGAGGATGAGGGCTCCACCTGACCCAGCTTTGTCTCTTATTTTTCTCAACCTCTCATGGTCCTTCACTCCAAGAACCTCAGGAGCTGCATAGGTCACTGCCCCAGTCCTTATTCCCTTTCTCCGTCTTTTCTAATTGTACTGGTTAATATTTCCAGAGCTATACAGAATAGGCATGGTGATAGTGGTCACCCTTGTCCTGATTTTAAAATGTAAGTTTTCAGTTTTTGTCCATTTCGTATACTGTTGGCTGTTGGATTGTCATGGATGGTTTTATCAGACTGAAGTAAATTTCTATCTGGAATGTCTTCATCTGCACTTTTCTTTAATTTTCTTCTGATTCGTGCAACTTATGAATCAAGTTCTAAAATATAAACCAAAATGCTCTGATGTGATATTTGTTTTCTATCTTCAGTTTTGCAACATCAAACCCTTTGATGTATCAGGTCCTCCAAATAATCAGCCATTTTGTATACAGGAAAAATAATTGACTAATATTTTTTAAAAAGTGTTGCCAGCCAAACACAAAATCTGTATCAGATTATTCAGATTTGTTTTTTAAGGGCCTGGAATTTAGCTCAGTGGCCTAAGTGTCTACCTGGCAAGCATAAGGTCATGAATTCAATCCCCACTACTACAAAGTAAATAAATGAATAAATAAATAAACAGCGTTTAAAAAGTCTGGTTTAAAAAAATCTTCATTAAATTCTATGCTTTTTTGAATGCTTCAGAAAACCTAGTTGCTCAAATGATTTAAGAAGAATGGCAACATCCTTTGTTTTGTAAAAAATGAAATAAAATTAATCTTCACCCTCAGAAGCACAGTACCGTTTGACTCCCACACCAAGGGACAACAGGACCCTCCACAGTCGCCTCTGTAAACGTAAAGGCAGAAATCTGAGGACAACACAAGACAAAGGCAGCTCAGTCCTCTTGTTGTTTTGTCTTCTATTTCTATATACTAATGTTTTTTTCCTTATATTGCTTCTACTAATAAAAATTAACAGTGTATTTTAGCAAAGCCATAAAAGATTTTACGATCAATAAAGTTTATTTTTTTAGAAATGCAGGGGTTATCGGGTTGCAACTTCTGAGTTATTTTATTACTGGAGAAGTGTATTCAAACTATGTTTATAGTACAGCAAAATAATAAAAAAGTAATTCAAAGTGAAATGAATCTATAAAAGGATATATAACTGCTTAAAATTCAATAAGGGAGAAATAAAATAATACTCAGTTATTTTGGAAGTAATCATTGTTTTGAGAATAAAAACTGTAATATAAAATATTTTGAATTAGGGTTGTTTTATTTTTAATTCAGAAATCTTAGTGAAGTTACACATTTCACATATTCAGAGCCATTTCTGTGAATCTAAAATTTTTGTATGCTTCTAAACCAGAACTTTCAAACTCCACAAATGCACATAGGTAAGAGAGAGAGCAGCAGGTATTTTGTAAGAAGGAAGATGGGCATCCATCTGTCTTACTGCTGCAGTCACCCAGGAGGTGACCAGGAAGCTGTGCTCCTGAGGCTGATGGGGAAGAAGTCTTGAGCAGGAGTCGTGGGGAAGCCATGTTCAGAAAATGGTTTGGAACCAACGAAACAGAGATGGAGCCGGTGCTCAGGGAAAACATTGCTCCCTTGCTGTTCGGAGATGCATTTGGTGACAAAGACAACGTTGGCTAACTGACAAAAATAAAAGAAAAAATCAAAATGAAACTTCCTGGAAATAATTAAGGCAAGCATCATTAAAACTGAAACAGGACGCCTGAAAGAAGATTGTCTTTTAAAAATGTATTTTTAATGTACAGCCCTAGACAGTACCCAAGTAGATTGTCTAAATGTAAGGAGAAGAGAAAGCCCAATTTAACATTAATTTAATAATGTATCAATTTATCGTGTGTAATGCATACATATACATGTTCAAGTATATATATATATATATACTTGAATATATACATATTTGACTCCTCTCACCGAATTGTCACTCAAATACAAAACAGGATGTTTAAAGGATCCTCTGTGTACAGTCATCGTTTTTTTCTTTTATGCTATTTCTTACATAAATAAAGTAATAAATAGTACACAACTGCCGAACTTTATACAATATACTTTTTTCCATTTTATTTTAAAGATAATAAGACAAAAGAGGTCAGTACAGAGCAGATCGGAACTGGACAACATAGGCAACACAATACTTAACATTAAGACAACCGGACATTAACAATAGCTATCACAATATTTCTTTCTCTGCTATAGTTGAGCATAGTTTCAAATACACTAATATCAAACATGACAAAAAAGCATATAATCATTCAAAGAGTGAAAGAATTACAGGGCATTCTGAACCGAATAACAGAGAATGATCAATGGGTACTATAATATCTCATTTTCAATAAAAAATTTTGTTTATAGTTTCACACATATTCAAACCCAATAAGACACAATGTGATAGATAGAGTCAATGGAAATAGAAGAACAGAAGCTTGGTAGGACTTCTAAGAAGGACGGTATTAAATCAGCAATAGCTGTCATAATGTTTTGTTCTCCTCAAAACAGCTGTTCATAGCATCATGTATAATAAAGTCAAACAAAACAGAATAAAACCATTCCAACTGATGAATGAAAACATTGAAAGGCTTCTGGAAATACTAGCCAGAGCACTAAGACAGGAAAGAGAAAAAAAAGGAGTAAAGATAGGAAAAGAGGAAGTTAAATTATCATTATTTGCAGATGACATGATACTTTACATAAAAGACCCCCAAAATGCTATTGAAATACTCCTAGATATAATAAATAAATTCAGCAAAGTCAATACTCAAAAGTCGATAGCATTTCTATACACTAACACAAAAGTACTGAGAGAGAAATAAGAGAATCAACACCCTTTGCACTAGCATCCAAAAAAATGAAATAATAATTAATCTCATGAAAGAAGTAAAAGACCTATACAGTGAAAATTATAATACCCTGAAAAAGGAAATCGAAGAGGACCTCAGAAAATGGGAAGACATCCCCTGTTCATGGATAGGAAAAACAAACATTGTGAAAAGGGCCATTCTCCCAAAATTATTATACAGATTTATACAATATATTAAGGTGAGCCGTAAATATTGAAACATCACTGTGTAAATTTAAATAGCCAGAACACATTCTAAATCATTTCAACAACCATTCAACTTGGTGTAACGTGTGTAACAATGTTTAGACACTCTTTCTATTGTTTCCTCTGTACAAAGACTATACTTACTGATGCTGTATTTGGGCCTAACATGGTTAATGTAATGCACCAGAAATTAGAAAACTTTCTTATGCAGGATCACAAAAGATCAATTTAAGCTTTTTCTAATAATGCAACTGCAAACAAAGAATGTAAATATTACATAATACAAATATCTACTGCCACACAAACTAATTTCAAAAAAATATAATTATTGCTTCAAATATAATATAAAAAACAGCACTTTACTTTTTTATATGTGTAAATGGTGTTGGGCTGCTTTTGAGTTAAACTTGCTCTAATTTTTAACAATATCTTTGTAAAGAATGAATATGTAATTCATACCTTTGTTAGTAATATCAGCAACATTATTTGCTATAGGATGTTTTATATAATGTATAATTTTATACAATAGATGATTTATTTGGTGCCTTGGTATTAATAATTTATTAAATTCATGCTCATGACAACATTATTAATAATTACTACTTCTTTTTTCAAACTACTGATTAATGCTTATTGGTGAAAATAAACACAGTAATTCCTTGGTTTACTAGTGCTTCTGTTTGCAGACAATTCAGTTCACAAACAAATGTATTATGCAAAATTTTGTTTCCAATTGCAAACTCTGCATTGGTTACAAACAAGATGGCAGACCTCTTCCCCATACAAACACCTATGTAGTTGTCTTCTAACAAATCATAAAACAAATAAAATTTATAAACTGAGGTACCACTGTATTTAAAAATATTTCAAAATAATTCATAAAGAGATCTTTATGAACTTTTTGAAAAATGTTGTTTATTATACAACTGTACCATAGTTACAATTTTGAAATAGTACTTAACAAATTAAATGAAAATTAGTGCAAAATATTTCCTCTCCTATGAACATGATAACAGCTCTGACATAGGTGATCTCAGATACAATTCATTTTCCTCTGTGTGTTACTATCCCTTAACCTGTAAACCTTTTCCAGATGATCAGCTTATGAAATGCTGTAATGGTTCTAGATATAACAAGAGCAAGAAAACAAAATAAATAAACTCACCTTAACATTTTTTTAAAAACACGAATATTAGGGCTTCCTGAGATCAGTTATATTTCCCAGGTTAAGCTCAAGAAGTTGTTTTCAAAACACTGTAATCAGCAACTAAATCTAACATGTCAGATACAGCTGTAAAGTTGCTTATTTCCCAAGTCTACCTGAAATTTTCAATATTGTGCTACCTGAAAGTCTAGCACAGAAATAGAAACATCTGTATGAAGTAGAGAGAAACCTGTTTGCAAGATGGGAGGGGCCAGTCAATGGAGGAAGGAGCGAGGGGAGGCAGGGAAAGGACTAAGAAGTGTTACGGACCTGTTCTCAGCTCCTCGGGAGGACTGTAATCCTTGCCTGCAGCAAATGTACTGATACAAACTTTAAAAGCAAAATATTTCTTCAGTGAAAAAATAAACAAGTAAATGAAGTCATTACAGGAAGCAACCAAATGGAGATGACATAGAAGCAATGCAAACCCGGAAGACTGTTCGATTTAAAAAGCTTCCACCCGTACTGGTAGATCCACTGATATCAGTTCTTAGGTGCAGTGAATTGCACCAGGTAGAATTCCCAAAGTGAAATACTCAAGGTAAGCGTAGAGATGCTAAAAGTATATGCCTGAGCAAACTGGTAAATGAGTATGTACTTAGCTGTCAACAAACTCTCCTGCACAAGCCTTACCTTGTAGTTATAAATAATATATCAGACTGAGGACTTCATAAGATCAAAATTGCTAGTCTCTCTTCTTCTCAGCCTCAGTGTTGGAAAATGAACTCAGTAACAGCGTTTGACTCTTTCCTACAGCAGTGTGGGCTGTGCAGAGAAGCATGTTTTCATGTGCTCCACCCACCGTAAAGTGATGGA
The DNA here is from genome assembly GCA_004027295.1 of Dolichotis patagonum. Classification (NCBI taxonomy): domain Eukaryota; kingdom Metazoa; phylum Chordata; class Mammalia; order Rodentia; family Caviidae; genus Dolichotis; species Dolichotis patagonum. Next base: position 56,867 of record PVJX010009834.1, read on the forward strand.
CATTTAGGTTGTTTGCATATCTTAACTGTTGAGATGATGTCTCCATAAACACGGTGATGCACACACTGATCTGTTTAGGATTCTAATTTTGTATAAATACCCATTGTTGTGTGCATTTGTGGATATCTCTCTGTGAACATATATTGCATAGCTAGATCTATGTATATATTTATGTATCATAACAAAATACTGTTCTGTTACAATTTTTGCCATTCATCAATACTCATGAACCTAGAGAACATAATACTAAGGGCAATCAACGGGTCAAATATGAAAACTACCACAGAATTCCACTTATATGAGGTGCCTCATGTAATTGGATTCACAGAAGAAGAGAAAAGAAGGATGGTTATGAGGAGCTGGGGACAGGAAAACCCTGGAAGCTGTTTGCAATGGTATAAATGAAGGGTAAGTTCTAAATAAAACAACAAAGGTACAAGAAGAAAATTATGGAGATAAAATGTATCTCTGTTCCTTGAGGGGTGGGCTACTAGTCCCACAGATACATGGGTGTGTCCAAACACCCAAATCTGTACACATTTAATATGTGTAGTATTTATGCATCCATTATACTTCAATAAATAGGTCTTTAATTTTTAAAAGTAAACATTTATTTACGTGTTCTACAATTTGAGAAACACTCCCACATTCAGATTTGAAGATGAGCTGTTGGTTTGAAAATATATCCCATAAATCAGGCATGGTGTCACATGCATCTAATTCCAGTCTTCTGGGAGGCTGAGGCAACTAGCAATTTGGCAAGACCCTGCTCCAAATAAAACTAAAAAGTGAAAGGATCTGGGGATGCAGCTCAAAGCAAAGGTCCTGGGTTCAATCTCCAGTGCTGCAAAAAGAAGTTATTTAGTAACATTTTCAATACATGAATGAATGTAACAAAAGTTGCTATATTAGGAGGAGATGACAAGATGGCGGACTGGTAGGTAGCAGGAGAGAGACCCTCTCTGAGAGAGACAGCTCAAATGCCAGAATAAAACACCCTGGAGAGACCTAATCAGAGAGAGATAGACTCTCACAACCCAGAAAGTAACTAAAGTGCGAAATCCCGCTCGAATATGAAGTCCTGGGGCTACTATTAGTGAAGATAAGATCAGCGAGCACGGCACCCTCCTTGACATGTCTGATTTCCACCCAACCTGAACAAGCGATCTGTGCCGAAGCAACTGGCTTGAGCCGTCGGGGTGCGGAGCTGAACAGCCCTGCATGCAGCTCTCCGGGACTGGCTCTGCACACGGCCCACCCAGAGGCACCGTGGATTCCTACCGCAGCCCCGCTGAAGTCGGAGGTCAGGCAGTCCAGCAGTTCTCAGGGACATGGTGAGTGATGGGAATAAGACCCTCCCACAGGAAAGGGGAAACCAACTGGACGACATGTTGGATTTGGGCAGGACAGCACTAACTCCATAAGGAAGTGGCTTCAGCTGGTTACTCCCCTTGCTGAACGGATTGCAGGAATCAGCTTGAACTAGGCCACGCCCATGGTGGGGACCCAGTTACTTCCTTGAGAACAGTGCACACTGATGCAGTGAAGGCCTGCAAAGGCTGACTGGCCCAGAAGGGAAGAGGTAGCGTATACTGCCCCTGGGTGAACTCTAATCTCTGATAATCTCTGATAACCTATTGAAGAGGGCTAAAGCTCCTAGCCTGCGCCCTCTATAGGAGCCTTAAACAACAAGAAAAGGGTCTGGGAATGGCACTGTACACTTGTATGGAAGGAACCAAAAACATGACAAAAGGGAAAAATAAGAAAACACTCCCAGGCCCCAACCCTGAGAACATTGATCCAGGAGAGGTAAATACACAAGAGACTGAGGGTAGCAAAATGCAACATCAAACACAGCATTAGTGGACATAAAGAGATATCTTCAGGACCCTGTAAGCGGGACAAAAACTGAAATATTAACTCAAATTAAACAAGAGATAAGTAGATTAATAAAAGAAAGGTTGGGCACCTCTCAAGAAGACACAGACAGAAGAATGGAGGAACACAAATGGAAAGAAAAATTTAATGAGGAATTCAGGAAAAACCTAGAATTCATGAAACAGATTCAAAGAGATTATCAGGAAACTAAAGACTCCATAGAAAGCTGGCAGAACTGCTTGAAAGAAACCAAAGATAGACTATCAAAAATTGAACACAGGTTTGCAACATGGGGTCATGAAAGGGAAGATCTCTTAAAAATAACAAGGGAGCAGGCAGTAAAGATACAAAGACTGGAAGATGACAAGAGGATCTATAACTTAAGAATAAAGTATGTGAATGAAGAAGCAGGAATCAAGCCAGAGGAATTACAAAGGCTATTCACAGAAATTATTAAAGAAAATTTTCCAAGCATAGAAAAAATAAATGATATGCAGAAGTATGAAGCATACAGAACTCCAGCCACCTACAACCCAAACAGAGCTACACCCAGACACATAATAATCAAGATCCCAGAAATTCAATATAAGAACAGAATATTAAAAGCCATCAGAGAAAAGAAACAGATCACCTATAAAGGAAAACCCATCAAAATCACAGCAGACTTCTCGATACAGACCATC
>PVJX010009835.1:0-59437 GCA_004027295.1 Dolichotis patagonum
AAAAAATGTTCATCATCATTAGTTATGAGAGAAATGCAAATTAAAACCACACTGAGATTCCATCTCACTCCAGAAAGAATGGCCAGGATAGAAAACACTACCAACAACAAGTGTTGGAGAGGCTGTGGGGAAAAAGGAACTCTTCTGCACTGTTGGTGAGAGTGTAGACTGGTGCAACCACTGTGGAGGTCAGTCTGGAGATTCCTCAAAAATCTGGGTTTGGAGATCCCATTTGACCCAGCTATTCCACTTTTAGGCATATTCCCAGAAGATCTGAAAACATCATACCACAGTGATATATGTTTATAGCAGCACAATTTGTAATAGCGATATCTTGGAAACAACCTAAGTGCCCATAAACTGAGGAATGGATAAAAAATTTGTGGCATTTTTATACCATGTAGTATTACTCAGCTATAAAGAATGATCACATTGAGACATTTATAAATAAATGGACATGACTTGAGACCACACTGATAAGCGAAATAGACCAGACCCACATGTGTAAATACTGTATAGTCTCCCTAGTATGAGAGTTGATAAGAGTATATAAGATTTTATGGTAAGCATGATTCCCCATCTCCTATCTTGGAAGGCTTTCATTGTTTTCATTCATCCTTTAGAATGATTTTATTCTGTTTTGTTTGACTATATCACGCGTAATGGTATGAACAGCTGTTTTGAAGAAAACAAAACATTATGACAGCTATTGATGATTTAATATCATCCTTCTTAGAAGTCTTACCATGCTTCTATTCTACTACCATTGGTTCTATCTATCACATTGTGTCTTATTGGGATTTGAATACATGTGATAGCATAAATAAATTTTTGTATCGAAAATGAGATATTATAGTACCCATCGATCATTCTCTGTTATTCAGTTCAGAGTGCCCGGTAATTCTTTCACTCTTCAAATGGTATTATACTATTTTGTTAAGTTTGACATTATTGCATTTGAAACTATGCTCAACTATAGCAGAGAAAGAGATATTGTGATAGCTACTGTTAATGTCTGGTTGTCTTAATTTAAAGTACTATGTTTCCTATGTTGTCCTGTTCTGATCTGCTCTGTTCTGCCCTCTTTTGTTTTATTCTCTTTAAAATAAAAAAAAAAGAATAACTCACTTTGGAAGAATTTGTTAATCACAGAGAAACATGAAAATGCATATATGTGTGCATATCTATACATACCACATCTCTGAAATTTTTGTTTCAGATATATGAAATAGATTTAAAAGTATATATGCCAAATTAGAAGCCAATTATATGAAAGAAATGGAATCAAAATAAAAATCATAGAGGGCACAGGAATAATGTTAATTTTCTGATCTTTTAAACTTTTTGTTCATCACTACTGATTTGAGAGATTAAAATTAAAACAGCACTGAGATTCCATCTCACTCCTGAAAGAATGATTATTATCAAAAAGCCAACCAATAACAAATGCTAGAAGGACTGTGAGGAAAAAGGATCATCTCTCCACAGCTGACTGTGTAGACTGGTGCAACAGCTGTAGAAATCAGTGTGGAGAGTCCTCAGAAAACTAAGACTCTAGGAACCATTTAACTCTTTTTCTTGTTTATTCCCTTTCTTGCTGTTTCCCCAAAAGTATTAAAAGCATTGTACTGCAGCAATATATGCATACCAACATTTATAGTGGCACAGTTTGTAATAGCTAAATCTTACAAACAATCCAAATGCCCATCAACTAATGAATGGAATATATACATATAATGAAATGCTACTATTAAAGAAGAATAAACTTGAGATACATATTGCTAATTTGATGGGCTATAAGACCACACTCTTAAGTGAAATAAATTCACATTGTCTCACTAATGTGAGAAACAGTAGACATGAAAGCCAAATTGTAATATGAGGAAATGCAGACAAATTGCTCAAATGGAAAGGGGAACTAAGAAGGGAGGAGGTACAAAGGAAGGAAGGGATAAAAAATGAGAAAAAAAGGATAAAATGCAAACAAAGCTTTATGGATAAGGAGAGGAAGAGGGACTGAAGAGAAAGCAGGGAATGGGAGAGAAAAAAATACAAATCAAGGTATATCATGAACACATACAAATTCCCTATAATTAATGCAATCCTTCTATATACCTAGATTGTACCAATAAACTTAATTTTTTTATAAGTAAAGAAAATTAATAAGTAGAAAAAATTAAAAAACCATTAATTATAAAAAAATATAAATAAAAACTTGTTCTTTTATTTTTACCTGAATACTAAGTATCAAAGCTATAAATTGTTTGAATTTTACTGGTTACATTTCATCCAATGGCATTATCACTTTTGTTTAAATACATATGCCATGTATCAGAAATCATGTTCTTTGTATTTGTTCAAATATACAATGAAATCTCTTAAGTAATGTGCTATTGGTCAGACATTATAAATGCTGCTGTGGTCCCAAATGCTCTGGAAAATGAGGCAGGGATGTCATTTGAGCCCAGGAGTTTAGTGACAAACTAGGCAACAGAGAGAATTCCTCTGTTAAAAATAAATAAATAAATGTATAAATATTGTCAATAAGTAGGTAATATGGTGTACATGGTTGTTCTCTATGTGTTTCTTTGAATTGTTTCATTATGTGATCAAAAGTATTTGAAAATAAATAAGTCCAGCTTAGATTAGTGTAGTACATTAGTTTTGAGTAGTCAAATTTCAAAGCAATCTGGAAGAACCAGGATCTATGAGTCACTCAGAGAAGAATTCTGAAACTAGAAACTGAATCTACCTTACATGTAATTTTATACCTTGAAAAATGCCTAGGCATAGCAAATTTTCAATAAATATTAGTGTAATGAATGAATAATTTACAGTAGAGTCCTCCCCATATCATTTTAGCTTTAGCAAGGGAAGAAAATTCTACATTTTTCCCTGTTTATTTCCTTCTTGCAAATATTTTAAAATTTTAGCAAACATTCATAGTCATGATATAACCTCATTTCACATTTTCTTTTATATGGCATTCAAATGTGAATTTTAGGTGTGTGCTATGATATTATCATGCAAGTCTTTGCAATGTGAACATAGTAACTGTTGCATTAATTGTTCATAATTTTTTCTTTCTGACAATTCTCTTGCTACTTTATATTTCAACAAAAAGAAAAGTGTACTATCCCCTTGGTCATTTTCTCAGTTTTAGTACCTAAGCATTCCACGTGCATAGCAACTTTCTATTGAAAACAGCAGATAACTAACAATCATTATCATTGTTCTCTTAACTACAGCTGATGCCCTAAACTTAGATAAATAATTTTGAACTTGATTAAATGAAGTTCATTTTATATTTGTTAGAGACATATTTTCAATCCAAAGAGTTTTAAATCTAAGTAACACTTAGTGTAACTAGGGCAATTAGAGAAAAGATGCTTATTTGAATTCTAGTAGCTGTGGGGAAACCTAAAGAGATCTTCTAGACACTTTTATTTTCTAAGATATAGCACCCCAAAGAAACATTGCATTTCATTTGTTCAGTTCCTCAGAATACCTGACTGACATTATCATGAAAAGTTTGTGTTATGTTTCCAAAATTTTCTTTTAAAGTACCAAGCTAACAATTTAACTAGTTTCTTTTAAATATAGTTTTTCTTTTCTTTTTAATTAGTACATGTTTGCAGCAAATAGTTTACAATCATCTTGGGTAGAGAGTACATTTAGAAAACACAGTTTGTTTCTTTAAGTCCTTTACTTTTCCCTTTCCCCTCCCTTTATCCTCCCTCCCCTAATTTCCTATTCTTTTGAAATTTTATTGTATATTTTGGTGAACACAAGGTCTCACTATGTACATTGTGCAGGCTGGTTTTGAACTTGCAATGTAGCCCAAGCTGGCCTTAAACTCAAGGCAATCCTCCTCTTCTGCCTCCTGAGTGCTGGGATTACAGGCATGTGCCACCGCGCCCAACACCTCTAATTCTCTTACCCATTTTCATTTTGTTGCTATTAATCTTAGTTCCTGTTTATGGTATACGATGTTTACATTAAGTGAAGTTATTAGTTTCCTGTACATGGCATAGTTTTATTTTATTTCCCCTTCCCCGCCACCCCTTGTTCTTATTCTCTTCAATGCCTTCCCAATGGCATAACATCACTCTGCCTCCTATCTATCCTTTATTAATCTGGTTGCACTTTGCCTTCCTCAAATGAGAGATACCACACCATATTTAAGTTTTCTTGTCTGCTTTATTTCATTCAACATTATATTTTGTAGGTAAATCCATTTTCTTTCAATGTCTCAAATTTGTCTTTTATTCCCATGTAGTATTTCATTATGGTATATTGATAGCACATTATCTTTATCCAGTCACCTATTGAAGAGGAAAAACATTAAGATTCCATCTTACTCCAGAAAGAACGCAAATCAGCAAGAAATCTAATGTATTATTATTTATAATATCCATTGATATTCAATTTGACTCAATGTAAACATTTATAGAGTCTTTTACATTAGACCTAGTCTATGTATTTAATACATAAAGCCAAGAAAATTTTCTTCAAGGAGGGAAGACAATCTGCTCTCAACCCCAATTATCTTCATCTCACCATGTTTTTATGACTTGGTTGCTGTGTCTTACAGTATTTTCCTGGCAGCATTTTGATGCTTTTCCTCAAACTTACAACCCCAAATTTAGATGTCCCACTTCATGAAACCATAAGGAGATAGAAACCATATTGTTCACTTCTATATCACCAGGTTTACAAAATTGTAGGGACATAATTGAGTATCTATATAATGATTTCATTTTAGTAATGGATGGTTATAGGAATGGATGAAGGCACAGGTAAATCTTTTAGATACAAACTAAAAGACAAGCAATTGGTGGGAAGTTTCCTAAGAAGATACAAGACTGCTATAGCCACAGGGAGACGGCGTTGTGAATGCCAGTGGAACGTTACCTTACTTGTCCTTAGATCTTGATCAAATGGAATGTCTTGCATGCTCTGAACAACAGTTGAATAAATAATTTTTGACATAAAATAAATTAGAGTATTCATCCAAAGCAAATCTTAATCATAGCAATGTCAATATAATGTTTTATATAATATTTTAAATCAGTAGCTTAAAGAATTATAAGAATTGTTTTTTATTCCCAAGTCTCTTTTGAGGACTTGCAATAATTATTTTCATAGTAGTACTAAAGGGTTATTTGCCTTTTCTACTCTATGAACACTTGGGCAGAGGTTGCAAAAGTAACAGTTGATAATACTTCTGATACCATGATATGAACCAGGATTCTCTTCACAAACATAATTGTTTGTTTTCTATACCACTAGAGACTTATAGTAAAGATTACAAAGATGCCATCAGTTTCACTTATATGTAATTTTATTTTCAATATATACCTTTTAATTATCTCATAAGATGAAACAACAAGTACTTATATAGTGCTTTTATTGCACATGAAACCAGAATGGTTCTTTAGATAGAATATTTGAAATTGAATTATGAGATTAACTAATTTTTCATGTAATTTTATTTTAAAGAATCATAAATATACAAAAAGTGGTTCCTTGTGATTGGTTATTTAACTAATATGGTCTTCAAATTAATTAACTGAGCCTATCATGCTGCTGGCTTAGATCTGGAATGTGTCCCAAAGCCCCACATGTTAAAGATTTGTCCCCAGGTTGACATTACTGGAAAGTGGCAGAACCATTAAGAGTCGCAGTTTAGTATAAGGCTTTCCAGTGCTTACGCATGTGTACTGGAATAGGACAGTGGGAATCTAACTCTCTCCTCAGCCTTCCTTTCATACACCTTTCACGAGGAGAGTGGTTCTGCCATGGGACACACTCCAGTCCTAATATGCTCCTGCAAGCGCAAGTTGCTAGGGTCTCCTGTTCATGAATGACACTTCTCACACTGTGAACAAAAGCCCTTTTCTTTTCATAAGATGATTATCCTATGTATTTGCCACTTTCAGGGAAAACTGATGAGATATTTTGAGGAAAACAACTGACATATTTTCTATTATAAAACTTAAGATTTCAAGAAATAAAAGAACTTTTTAAGAAAATTATGTACTAACATGAATTTACCAGCTTGTAGGTCATAAAGTCTATTCTGACCATGTTGATAAAATTTACAAATGAGCTTTTCTGTAAGTATATAATTAAACTTGTCATCATTTGGAAGACCTCCTTTATGGTTCAGTAAAGAAACATTTTCCAAGTGACCAATTGATGAAGTTATAATTTTATGGATAAGAAAGTTTCATATAAAATATAAAATTGATCAGTGGATCTTAATGTGAAATGCAATACTGAAATGCATATAAATAGTATATCCACTATGGAAAATACTTTATTAATTTGAAGATATAATTTTGTATATTATCATAATATATGATACATATTTTTAAATGTATAGTATATATAAAATGTATATTATATAAAACATATATTAACATAAAATATACAATGTTTATAATAGGTATATAAATATATGATAGATAAAGATATGAAATAATATATAAAATACATGTTAAATAATACATGACTTATGTATATTAGATGTGGATATATAACATTATATGTATACTTTGTATTTTTAAAATATATATGTGTATAAATAGTATCATCCCCATGATATGCAATAAAGAAATTTCAGTGATGCATATGTATCTTCAAAAATAACAACATACTTACATGAAAATGTTTAACTAAATGTTCATAGGTTTATTCATCATATTCAAAAGGAGAAGCCTCATGGCTAGTGAACACTGAAACAAGTTGTGCAACCTCCATCTCTTGCAGTCATCTCAGATTACTAGGCAACAAGAAGGACAACTTAGGAACAAACACAAGTTATATAAATGCCCAGAGAATTATGCTGAGTGAAGAACTCAGTCTCCAAAGATAACATTTCATATGCTTCCATGTATATAATGTTCTGGATTCCACAAATCTGTAGAAGTGGGAGCAAATTGATAGATGGGTCACAAAAGCAGAACTGATGATAGCTACAAAAAGGAAATAGGATTCCTAGTGGTGATGGAACTCTTCTTTCTGTCAACTATGCAACTATGCAAACTCTTCTTTCTGTCAACTATGCATATACCGGTCTCCTGGTCATGGTATTGTATTGCAGTTTTGAAGAATATTACCACTGATAGAACTTTTTCACATCTTAGGACTATATGCAAATCTACATCTATTGCAAAATAAATATGTAAATTTTGAAAATCAAAAAGGAAGTAGTAAAAAAAGTATGATAAAGTATTTGTTCAAGACATTCCCTGCAGAAACACTGATAATGTGAAGGAATACATGAGTCAGTAACATTTATTTATTCCTCCATGATATATATATATATATATATATATATATATATATATATATACTTCAAAACATCATGTGGTATATGATAGATGCATATGATTTTATCTGTTGACTTAAAAATAAAATAAATTTAGTTAAGTAAAAAAATTGTATTCAAAAAATAAATTTTTTTATTCAAAAACAATTGCTGAATGACAGATTTTGGAGTGAAAAATTTAAAAATTCAACCTGGAGAATGGTAAAATGTAGATGGATATTAACTGCTTGTTAGGTATATGGATTATAAATATTTTGTTTAATTCATCAATTATTCTTTTATTTTGTTAAATGTTTCTTGTTCAGATTTTTTTTTTTTTTACTTTGGTATAGTTCCCAGTGATTCTTATATATTTTTGCTTGTGGTGTTAGTGCTTTTGTTTTTTTATCCAAAAATTTATTATGATAACCAATATTGAACAACTTTTCTCCAATGTTTTCTGCTAGAAGATTTATGGTATCAGAGTTTACATTTAAGTCTTCAATCCATCACTAGGTTATTCTTGTATTTGCCAGACTCATGAGATACAGTAATGAAAAAAATGTTTGTTGTCTAGCTGTAGGGCTTCTAACTTTTCAGGTTTGTGGGCGTGAGAATGGTTAGAATAGTTCCCCCCCAAATGACACTGAAACCAGGTTTTACAAAGAGAAAACCTGGAGCTGCTATAAAGAGAAACACTGGAGACAACTATCACCCCCTGGTGAAAGTACATGAAATAGACTCATCATGGCGCAAAATCTGTGTGTGAATATATTCCCTAAGTAAAAACAGAAAGGTAGACAGCATAAGATATGGATGGTATATTTAGGCTACATGTAATAAAAAGTTCTCTTCAATCATTAATAATGTGTAACCTACCTGGGGCAAGGATAATTAGAGATCCTCCGGATGAACTTGATTACAACTTTAGTGTCTAGTGAGATTCATTAGGGACACATAATTTTGCATTTTTAACACCAGTTCTTGTTTGCAGTAATATGATTTAAAAGTAATATGTAGGTTGTATCAAACGTGAAAACCACAAGGCAAACCTAAATTCTGAATTCCAAATGATACAATATCTGCAAAGGTATTATGAGAATGATGACCACTTGGAATCAAAAGAGGAAGAAACAGCCTCTTTCCTCCCCTAAATCTTCGAGACACTTTTCCAGGGTTGAGATCTGCCTTATATTGTTCTTATAATAAAAAAAAAGAAAGAGCATAGGGTCAAAGGTACTCCATAGAACAGAATGATAATAAATAGGCATTTGTTAAAGTAAATACATAATTGTGCAAGAGGTTATAGGCTCAAATTTTTAAGGAAAGTTTTAATTATTGCTCAATTTACTAGATTGACAGTTTAACTTGTCATATAAAATCCTGTGGGAGAATTGCACTACAAAATGGCCTATTTTCTATGCACAAAATTTGATTACAGATGTCTTCATCTCTGAAATCCACAAGAGACAGAATCTTGCTTCAGAGAAAGACAATGCTGATAAACTTCCCAAAGACATATCTGAGTGACTCTAAAGAGAGGCAATGTTAGGGCTTGGTATTGCTGGACTTCATCAGCTTTGCAACAAAGCTGCATCAGCTTTGAGTTAACATGAAATAACACTAATGCTGTGCACTGCCAGAATTAACTAACAATTTGAATGTGATGAATTACAAATGTCATAAATAGGTATAAACTTCCTACTTCCTTTTTTCACTTATAGACAAACATAATAAAAAGATAGTTCTATCGTTTATTTTTAAACTCAACTCTCTCCTTAGTCTCTCTTCATGTGCTGCACCCTGTCTAGCTAAGCTCTCTGAAGAGTGTCTGAATTATAATGGGCAGTATATCAAGACAGTGAGTTACGTATGGCTATAATTCAAATGAACTAATAGAATATCCACTTGGTAAAAATAATACAATGTTCAAAATAGGAATAAAATTTGGTCTTTTTTCTAGAAGAAAGAAGTAAATGAAGTGGATAGCGCATTTGTTTATTTTTCTTATATTTTTTATGGAATGTTAGATTTAAAACTGGTTTTAGATCTATCATTGATTTAATTTTGATTTGATAGATAAAAAGTCACTCAATGAAACCATTTGTCCAAGTTTCACAATAGATGCCAGAATTATAATTAAGTCAACTTGACTGTTTCCTGCTATTTTTATAGGAATTTATGAACATTTACCTAAGAAGTTTTATAAAGAACCATGAAAGAATGTTTAAAATTAGAAGACTCAGGCTTCTAAATTAAAGCACTTTGAAGTTAATCTTGAGGCAATGGCAAGCCACTAAAATATTCTTGTCAGAGAACTCAAAGAAGAAAGAGGAGGAGGAGAAAAGAAGAGGAGGAAGAAGAAGAGGAAGAGAAAGAGGGGGAGGAAGTGCTTGTAAGATATTTGTAGTAAGTTTGAATGAGTGGAATAAGAAAGAGAGAGAGGAAGGGAAAAAGGAAGGGAGAGAGAGAGAGGAGACACGGAAAGAGACAGAGACAGAGACACAGAGAGAGTAAACCATTAAAATATTCCAGAAATAGGAATAAAAGAGTAGTGACCAGGCTGTATTGGTGAACAGAAGTAGTATGACCAGGGAAAACAAAGCTTACAAAAGCACCTAAAGACAAAAGTGGAAAAATACATGGTTGGTAATGAAGTCTGAAAGGTGAAGGAAAGAATTAAATATGATTAATGTCTAAGTCTTTTGACAGAGATGAGTTGTGTATTTGATAGTAAAACTAGAATTATGAAAAAACATTAGGATCAATAAAAAGATGATTGATTATGTTTAGTTGTGCAGATTTTGGTGTAATGACAGAAATCTAGTATACATGTTTTACCATTGAACAACTAGACATAAGAGACTACTGTGAGTGCTAAATAGCTAAAAGGCATCAAAATGGTCTAATATCTCTTTGGGAATCAATATCACCAAAAACAGAGATAAAATTGAGGCAGGCAAAATATCTAAAATTAAGAGTGAGAGATTGGGATCTGCTAAATGAGAGAAACAGGAATTCAGGACATGCTATGTCCATATTTAAGTAATTAATGGACCCAGGCAAGGTTTAAATTTCTAGCCTCCTGCCTCAGCCCCTCCAAGCGCTTGGACTATAAGTGTGTCCCACTATGCTCACTTTGTTAGTTTTGATTCTTCCAGTTTCTTCCATATACAAAAATGAGTGTCATTTTATGTATGCCCACAATCCTGAGATCTCTAGAAATATATACTTCCCCAAATGGTTAAAACTATCAAAAATTATTTTAAAAGGCAAGTCTCAGATTTTGCTTCTGAAAAGATGGAATTCCATTTTTCTTATTTATTTCTCTAGGTATAACTATCTATTATATGCAAAGTAAATATTTTAAAAGCCTGAAATGTAGAGAGAGGAAGGAAGTTTAAACATAGACATCAATAGCTATGGAAGAACATGGTAGTGATTTCCGGAGTGTTCTTTTTGCGTCAGTGTATTCCAGAGTTCGGAAGTGAATAAGCTATCTGCAAACAGTGGACAATAAATACAAAATCCCAAGCACAAGCATGTTCTCTATAACCATAGGAGTAAGAATGGGGTAATCAACAAGAGAGAAGTGTTTTAGATGGGCCTGGGAATGTAGTCAGGTGATAGAGTACTTGCCTAACATGAATAAGACCTTGGACACAAGCTTCAGCACTGATAATGAAAAAGTCCCAAAAAAAAAAATTTTAAATGGTAGCCACTCTTCTCTTGCCAATACTTGTAGCAAAATCCGTGCCCCATTATCAGCACTAGAAAAGGCTGCGTGTAAAGGCTAGACTTACACCCTTACCAGTGTGTAGTTAGATATGCAATCACTCTGCCAGGGATGTATTTGAAGGGGCTGAATTAGCTAGCCAGGACACTCACCACTGTTAGGCAGAGTGTAGAAGAAGAGAGATGCTATTAGTGAAGATTAATTGAAAGGTCTGAACTGCCACTCCGGTTTGTCAATACTGTAGTTGCCCCATCCTCTCTGCGTTCCTAGCAGAGGAGGTCTAACGTATATTATAATTTCTGCCATCAACCAGGGGATTTGAGGACATCGTCTCCTCCTCATTGTCCAAGGTGTCAGTGGAGACCTGGTAGGAATCTTTTGGTGTGGTGGGAGGGGGTAACCTGGGAACTCAGGACTTCACACTTGCCAGACAGGCACTTACATCACTAAGCTAAACCCCCAGCCCCCTTGAAGACTTCTTCCATCAGAAATGAAAATGCGCCTTCATCACGGTTGTCAAGGGAGCTCAGGAGTGAAGCTAGACTTTTATGTCATTTGACTCTAACAAGATGACACCCACACTGGGCATGATGGCACAGGCTTGTAATCTCGGTGCTTGGCAGACTGAGGCAGGAAGATTACTGGGAGTTGGAGGCCAACCTGGGCTACAAAGTGAGTTCACAGCCAGCCTGAACTGCATGATGAAACTCTGACTCCAAAAGACAAAAGTAAGTAAAGAAGTAAATAAATAAAACAACCATCCCTTCCCTACTGAGCTTATGGGAGAAAGTTTTTTAAAAAAAAATGACACCCATTGTTTTCCTGCCAGAGTAGTACCAAGGTAAACCAGATAAAATGGAATGCTTAATTAAGAGCCAAAGTCTGATTTACATAACAACATTATGTTTAAGATCAAAGAGAAAAATCCATAGATAGAAACAAAGGTATGATTTGATTATAAAACTGTTGAACATAGATTTTAATAGTAACCTTAAAGTTAAGAATTATAAAACTGCAGAATTGCAGAGTTCTTCATACCAAATAAAAAACATAAAAATTCTCAGAAAAACAAAATTAGAAAGTTTCAGTAAAGTCACACTCTTAAAATATTAATTGAAATTTTTAGAAAAAAACACACACAGTAACCAAAAAGAAAAGACAAAAAAACAAGAAATTAAGGAAGGAAAGAAGGAAAATCCTTGATGGAGGTAATCATTAAAGAGTTAGTAACCAGAAAATAGAAATATGTAGATTATTAGATTTAAATTTAAAAAGTAAATTTAAAAGAATCTGTGAAACTATGAGAAAATGTATTCTATTAATGCCATTCAGTTCTTGGAGAGCTGCAATGAGAAGAGAAAGAGTGAAGCAGAAATATCTAAGAAAATAGTAGCTAAACACTCAAGAAGTTGAGCAAACCACAAATACATAATAAAATGCACCAAAACATTGGAGAGTCAAACTTGTGAAATACAAATTCAAAAACTCTAAAAAGAGACTTTTTTTTAAAAAAGAAAACACCATATTTACAGAAGAAAAAATTTCAAGAGATGGAAGATTTCTCATAAAGAACTAAGGAGTCCTGAAGAATGTAATAAAATAATTTTCAAGGACTGAAAATAGAAAAATAGAAATGTGGACTCAAAATCAGAAAAAAATGTCCTTCAGGAATAAAAGATTAAATATAATATTTTTAACTGAATAAAAACTAAAAAAGTTGAAAATGAAAACACCAAAGGTTGGAGAAATCTTGAACCATTAAGAATGAAGGAAAATAGAAAAAATAAAATGTAGGTAAATGAAATGTGTTTTCTTCTTTTCTTCAGTTTCTTAAATTCTATGAGAGCTGAAGCTAAAACCATAACATAGTTGTCTTAGTTATTTTTCTCATTGCTAGGATAAAATACCTGACATCCACAAGTTAGAAGAGAAAAGGTTTATTTCAGTTCACAGTTTTTAAAGTTTTCAACCCATTTTTGGTTGGCTCCAAGGCAGAGCAGAATGGTAGACAGGCATCACAGAGGAAAAACAGTCCATCAGAGCAAATATGAGGACTACTATTTTCTGTCCCTTTATATGTCATCCAGGCTACAAATCTATTTATTGATGCCACCCACACCTATGGTGGGACATCTATTATCCACACCCAAAGTTATGCTAAACCAGTTAGTGAGCTAATCTTGTTCCACATTCCTTTAATCCCAGTATCACACACACTCCAGGTTCAGCCACCTGCAAAAAGGCCCACAAAGATTTGAGGGGGGCATTTTGATACAAGCCATAACTATAGTGCTGTGTGATTATAAATGAATATAAGGAAAATATTTAAGACAATTATAAGCAAAGGTCAAGAACTGAACAATGGTTGGGGCATTGTTTACCCAGTTTACTTGAATTTGGAAAGTAATAACACTATAGAATGTTTTACTCAGAATGACCACTAAAACTATACAAATAGGTGCACTCAACAATAACATAGGTAAATCATAAAGGAATTCAGAAAATTGTTCAAGTAACTGACAGGCAGAAACAGAGAACAGAAAAATAGAAACTACACTACTAGAAAATTAAGAGAAAAAGCAAGAATTTTAACCATAATGTAGCAAAAAGTCCTAAACATGGGTGGTGTAAATATATCAATTAAAAGAATGAGTTGTCTGAGTGAATTAATAAAATAATCCAACAAAATGCTGTTTACAAGAAACTCATTTCAAAAATAATCTATATGCATATTAAAAGTGAAAGTATGGCAAATATATTATGCAAACCACATAAAAATAAAAGTATAGAACAAATTTCATGTATTTCATATCAAAATTCAAAAGTATAGAACAAACTTCAAAACAAAGAGATATACCAGAGATATAACAGTGCATTACACAAATATAAAGAAGATAATCCATTCCAAATATTTATGCAATAAATGATATGTTTTATAACATGAATAAAAAACTGGAAGAGTTGAAAAGAGAAATTGACAAAGGCATAATTTTGTAAATATTTTAGCAACACTTTCTCAATAATTGTACAACTCGAAAGAAAATGAACAAGACTATAGAAGTGAAGAAAAATATCAAATAACAAGATTCATTTGATAATACAATCTAACAACAGGATAATAATTTTTTTTCTTTAATCAATGTTCTTAGAACAAATATCAGGATAGAAAATCAACCACAGGTAACTAAAAGAACCTGTTCAGTTTGACCACAGAAGCATCAAATTAAAATGAATAACAGAAGTACAGCAGGAAATTTCTCAAACAGAGACTAAGAAACACCCTGCTAAATAACAAGCATTTAAATAGGAAGTAAAAGATAAATGAAAGAGGTCATTGCACTAAGTTAAATTGACAATACAATGTATCAAAACTGTGGGAAACAGCTAACAGTACCAAAAATGTATAGGACTAAGTGATTACAGTAGAAAGGTGAAAACTCTCAAATCAGTAACTTAAGGTAAGCCTTAAAGAAAAAGATAAAAATAAAGGCAAAGCAAACAGAAAGAAGGAAAGAGCAATAATAATAACAGAAATCAATAAAATATATAATGTAAAGGAAACCAATGAAACAGATAACTTCTTTAAAAAAATAAATTTGGCAAATCTCTAAAAGACATTAAAAAGCAAAAATAGATAACACACCTTATCAATATCATGAATGGAATGTGAATAGCAATATAGATTTTTTAAATGTTGAAAAATAAGTAATATATGAAAAAATTTATAACTTGGAAGAAAGGACTCAATTCCTTGTAAAGCACAATAATAATTTACCCAAAGGGAAATAAATAATTTCAATATCCTACATGTGTTAAAGATTCCTAACTTAAAACTCTTAAATATAGAGAAATAAATCTGCAGGTCCATATTTTTTTGAAAAAAAGAAAGAATATTGTGTATCAATATTTTATGAGACTATCTACAGGTGTATGTAACAAATTACTACATAGATAATTCAGCAACTTATGAAAATTATACTCTGTGACAAAGCAGTGTTTATTTAGGGATGCAAATCAATCAATGAAGAAATATTACTTAACAGAAATTTAAATGCAATACACCAAAACAACAGTGCTTGGGAACATAGGAATAGAATGGGAGGACCTCAGATTGATAAAGAATTAGCTACAAAAATGAACAGCTAATGCTATATTCTTGGTGGAACTGAGTATTTTCTTCCAAGACTGTGAACAAGACAAGGATGTCTTATCTTCTCAATATTATGCAAAAAACAACTAGAAGGAAATAAACAGTGTAAACATTGGAGGCAAAGAAATAAACCTGTCTCTTTTGGAAATGGCAAGATTGCCTTAAAATATCAAAAAATCTACAAAAACACCACTAAAACTGAGAGTTCAGTACAGGTGCAAGCTATAGGACAAGTACAAAAAATCAATTACATTTCCACAGATTAGCAATGTGCTTGTAAATACCAAAAATAAGAAATCTATATACTATTTACAAGTCAGTCAAAAATAGTTGAAATATTTAAGAACAAATCTAACAACCTGTATAGATTTTTGTAGATATAGATGAGTTAATTCCAAAATTTATAAGAAAGGCTAAGAGACTAGAATTGCTATAATGATTTTGGAAAGTAAAAATAAAGTAAATCTGGATTCAACATCTATCATATTACTAGAGCCATCAGCAGTGATTGATTAGGGTAGAGGTATTGATATATACATCCAAGGAACGGAACATAGAAATAAACATGCACAAGTACATTCCTTTGATTTTTGACAAAAGTGTTAAAGTAGCTCAAGGGAAGAACAAGTTTTTCAACAAATGATGTGTTAAGTCATCATTCCATAATCAAAGGTAAAAAACCATATGCTTTATATACATCATCATTCCATAACCAAAGGTAAAAAAACCATATGCTTTATATACAGTCTCACAACTTTTATATTATACAAAATCAATACAACTTTAGAGAAAAGAATATGGAAAGTGTTCATGCTCTAAGATGAGGCAAAGAGTTCTTTCATTAGACACCAAAACTAAGACCCATAAAAAGAAAATTTGATAAGTGGGTCTCCATCAAAATTAAAATCTGAGTTCTACAAGACTCTGTTAAGAGGATTATAAAAACAACAAACAACTAAAAATCAAACTACAGACTGGAAGAAAGCATTTACAAACCATATAGTCAAAGAGAGAGTATGATCTAGAGTATGTAGAGTTGTTCCAGACTCAACAGTTAACAAAACTTCTTGTTATAATATGGGCTAAACACTGGTCAGACATTTCATGGAAGCAAATCTACTGATGACAAACTCAATGTGACTTACAACATTATACCCACCAAGGAAATTTAAATTTAAATTAAAACCACAAATGAGAATAGCGAACTTTACCTATAGGTATACCTTTAAGTGTATACCTATTAAGTATACACTTAATAGGAAATTTAAAAGGAAAAACACCACCAGATATTTATGTAATCATACATTACTGGTGAATATGTAAGATAGCACAGCCACTTTAGAAAAGTTTGAAAAATTTCTTGGAAAAACAAACATCAGATGAAATTCTACTATGATATAGCCCAGCAGTTTCAATACTCTGTATTCACCCTAGAAAAATCAAAGTATAGATTCACAGGAAAATCTGTCCTGAAATATTTACAGCAGCTTTATTTTTCATAGTCAGACAATGGAATCAGTTGAGATGTCCTTCCATGGGTGAATGGTTAGGCTTTAATAGGTAGTAAATCCATACCATGAAAAACTGTCCTATAATTAAAAAAGAATGAGCTACTGATACAGTTAACAGTTTATATAAATCTCCAGAGAGTTGTGCTAAGTGAAAAAGTCAATCCCATTAGGAGCACATTTTGTACGGGTCCATTCATAATATAGTTGAAGTGACAAAATTATGGGAATGAAAATAGACCAGGGATGTGGAAGTTAAGAATGAAGTGAACAGTGCTATAAACCAGTGTGGTGGTCAAACTATTGCATATTAACTGTGTTAATATTAAGTTAATGGCTACAGTTTTGCAAAAGGTCACTTTAGAGGAATCTGGCAAATTCAAAGAGCATGAAGCCTCTCTATACATTTCTTCCAACTGCATGATTAATATTAAGTTAATGGTTACAGTTCTTCAATAGGTCACTTTAGAGGAATCTAGCAAATGCAAAGACCATGAAGCCTCTCTATACATTTCTTCCAACTGCATGAACTCAAAAGAAAAATTTGGCTAGAAAAAAAACCCCTAACATCAGCATCTTACTTTATTAAAATAAATCACTTAAAGACTTAACACTGTTTTAATCTTGATAACCTAACTGCCATTATTGGAGCAAAAGTTCTAAATCCGTTTTTGTTTTTGTTTTTGTTTTTGTTTTTGTTTTTGTTTTTGTTTGGTACCGGGGACCCAACTTACGACCTTGCACTTACCAAGCAAGCACTTAAACTGCTGAGCTAAATCCCCAGCCCTCCATTTGTTCTTGATGCTCTCACTTCAGGGTAAATTTTTCTTGGTATTTTTTTATAAAGCATCTGTAAGTTATTTTGTCCCTCAGGAGAGTTCTGGAAATGTGGTGATAACAATATTTTAAAAGACATGTGGGTATAAAATGAATGTTGAGAGCTCATGTAGTCTCCTAAACCTCTTGGCTTAAAAGCACTTCTATTTCAAATTTAACTATTTTTGGCTTGTTTTCCTAACTGTATCTAGGTTAAGAAAAATGCATGGTGCCAAAGCTGGGGAACAATCAAGAATTCCAAAAGAGTACACTTTAAATATAGTCATAAGAAGGAAATGAAAGATTTTATTAAAATGTGTAAGTTATTTGCATCCGTGAGAGAGCTTGTGGATATATTTAGCAAACCGGATGTGCATTGATCTTCTTATTCAAGAACATTAGGTAAAGTACACAGACAAATCCTGTTTTGGAGCTCTTGCTTCCTAAAAAATATGCAGAAATGAGAGGTTGTTAATGTTAATACTGGATTTTTTGCCCTTGATTCCCACATAAAGACAGCCCTCTTATGTAAGAAATCTTTTTGGGCAACATGTCATTCAAGTTCATTAGCTCATTATTTCACCTAGAAATGTATTATCTATAAGAAGGGAAATTTTGCTTTTCATGCATCTCATATGACCAAAATGCACAAAATTGATAAAGGTAACTAATTAGTGGTATACTCCACTGTACATTTTATAATTAGTATCTATATTTTAGTTATGTATATGCTTTAAGATGAACCAGATAATCTAATTCTTCTGCTCAGAACTCTCAAAGATTTCTTTCTTCTACAAATGACTCCATATTATTCCCACCAACATCAATCTTTTTCTACAGATATTCACATATCTCCCTCCTCATCTCTTGCATATATTTACCTGACAGTCAGCTTCTCAGAGACTCCTGCTCCAAATCTTCTGAAGCACAGTCTAATCTACTGCTCACTGCATAGCTCATTAGGGTTCACTGATTTTTACTGTCACCTCACCACCAGAACACAAGCTCCAAAACTCAGAATTTTGTAACTGTTTTTACTCTTTATCCTTAGCAATTTTCTCATGGCCAGATACAGATATTATACTCAGTTTTGTGAAATAATGAGAGAACATTTATTTGTCTTGCCTTATCATATATATCTTAGTCCCATTTGTGTTGTTATAGTAAAATATATAAGACTGGGTGCTTTAAGGAGACAGATTTACTTTTGTGTGTAATTTTTCGGTCTGAAAGCCCAAGATAGGATGGCAAGGACATGTTTCAACGTAATGCAATAGAAAGCACTACCACACCAGAGCACACAGAGGAATGATGAGCACCTCATGAGAGGGAAGTCACATGTGTGGAGTGACTCATGGGATAACTAATGCGGTCACAGAAGTTTGACACCAATCTCTCCTGAGAGTCCTTGGCTCCACCTCGGAAAACTTCCGATGTTCCTAGGTACCATTATTTCCAGGGCCAGTTCATGACCCATTATGTAACAAGCCAGAGCGTCACACTTTATACAAATACTGGCTTAGTATTTCTAATGTCCCAGCATCATTCTAACCTGAAAGTAACAACATGCTGCACACAACCTTTGCTCTCAATGACAACAATGGTTAATGGTATTTTATGAATGAGTGTACCATAAACAACTTGCCTAAATACAGAAAACTGAACCAAATGATCTCTTGTTACCTCCCATGATAAACTCTAAGAGAGATTTACAAAATAAGATTCCTGTTTCACTTAAGGAAAAATACAGCTTGTCATTTCCTATATCATATGATTTTACTCAGCAATAAATTATCAAATGCAAAGGAATACTTCAATTCTTTCTGATATTGACATTTATATTTTGTAATTAAGTGAAAATCAACTTCTCACATTATTACATACATGTTAGTTTATCTCTTGAAAATTTATTGTACTTGAATTGGAGAGATTTCCATTTTTCCCCCTTAGTAACCAGAATAAGTGACCACAGGTAAAGAAAGATAAAACAAAGACAATTTATGGGGAAAAAAAAGATTATAGCATTTAGAGATATTTAACATAAGACACAAAAAGGAAAACTACAACAATCTTAAGATGTTGAAGAAGGACATATATAGGAAAGATCTTAACATTTAAAGTGTCAAAAAAAACCACTTTTTTAACGTGCTTCACTTCCAGACGCATTTAGACTTATATTTGAAATCTAGCTTTATGACGTGACCAAGTAATCTATCTTTTTAAGAATCACTTTTTCTTTGCTAAAGCATACCTAGGCTGCCATTTAAAAGTCAATAAGAAAAGTAAATTGATTACCAACACTATGAAGGGCCACTAAAAATTTAAATTCTTTGATTCCATTTAAAACTAGGTAAATTTTTTATAGTTCTTTTTTAGGTGAAAAGACTCTATTTAATGGAAAAACAATGTCATTCAAACAAAGCTCTGCTCGGTTCCTCCATTCAGTCAAGAGTGGAGAAGCCAGCAGAGACAGCACATAGGTTAAGCTATATTGAGTACTCAATGATTCTACTTCCCAAACTGCAGCAATCACGGCAGACCAGGCTGCTTCTGGACCAGGCACATCACTGATTTCCACGACACCAGTATTTTACATCTTCAAGCAGGGCCAACTCTCAGCAAAACTCTTGCATAGGTAAAATATATCTTTAGATTTATGCTGATGAGTGAGATTCTACAAGTGTTTTAAATATATTTCAGTGCAAGTTATATGCTTAAATGTAGATATAAAAGGATCTTGTTACTGAAAGACTCCTCATTTTAACAGAAGTTGAATGTATTATACTGCTTCATGTGGAAGGATTTGGGAAGAGAAGAAATAACAGTGTCTTTGAAGAACTATTATTTCCTATCAGGAATGTAAAATTTGTCAGGTTAGAGCATTATTTGTCATCTAGTACCGGGAAGCTAAAAAGGAGCAAACAAAAATGGCATTGGTGGGTAGGGATACACTATAACCTAGATTACAGATTTTTGGAACTGAAGTGTCTTAAACTGGAATTCTGGGAGCTAGTGATATTAGATAAGTTGCTGTATCCTTACCTGTAATACTGATATGATGTATCTATACTTTCAGAAACATTGTCAATATTAAATATAAAATAGTATGTCCATTTTGTGCCTAACAAAAAGTGATCAATATATAATATTAAGGATAATAATAGTGTCTTCGGTGATCATCTGCCGGAAATGTGACACAGAAGATTCAAAGAATATAGTCAGGTATGATTTAGAGATCATCACAAACATTCTTTTAATTTAAATTTTGGTGCTCACTTAGTATATGCTTGCATTTTTCTAGGTATTGGGGCTATACAAAATAATTTTTATATTCTTTCTCTTGAAGTTTACCCTCTATTATGAATTAAACTGCTACAAACATAGATATGCATGTACAGTTCATAACAGCTAAACCTTAGAAATGGCTTATATGCCCATCTACATGTGAATGGATAAAGAAAATGTGCTATTATTCACAACACAGTATTATATTATAAAGGATCAACTTGACTCATTCTTCGGTAAATGCATACACTTCCAAAATATAATATTAAGTAAAATAGTAAGTTAAAACACACAAACTTAAATATCACACGATTTCTTTCACATGATAAACTCAAAATATAAGTCAAATAAAAGCTAGGTATCATGGCTCATGCCTGTAATCCCAGAACTTGGGAGGCTGAGGCAGGAGGATCACTGTGAGTCCAAGGCCAGCCTGGGCTACAAAGTGAGTTTAAGAGTACTCACTACCCTTTGAGACAGGGTACTAAAACCCTATCTCAAAAAAGACAAAAAAAGAGTCAAATAAAAGGAGGTAGGCAGAATGCTTTCAAATGGAAGAAGATGAAGAGAAGGAGGTAGGGGGAAGGGTGGTGAACAGGGGTGAAAAAAGAATTAAAATTGTTTATGTACATATATTAACTCCTTATGATAAATAAAACCACTATGTAATGCAAACAAGTGTTAATGAAGAAATAAAAGAAGACATTTATAAACTAGTAGATAAAGAAGTTAGTGACTAGTAACAATGTATGTTGTGCTACAAAAGAATGCAGGACAGATTAGCAGAGACTGGAAGCAGAACATGGAAGTGGTTCCAAAAGACTTTCAGAGCACTGCAAGTCCAAGAAACATCAAATGTAAAAGTAGGAGAATGGGAGAAGAATATCAAGGCAAAACAAAAGGGGAATATAAAAAATAACAGACTTCGTTTCAGGACCTGGTGTTTGCTATCTAAATATGCCATATATTGTCATGGGGCTAAGTAAATTTATACTGCTCTTCTAAGTGTCAGTTTATAATGTGTAAAAGGGTATTCAGAAAATCACTCTATTGTTACGAGGCTTCACTAAGACAATATACAAATTAACTTCTAAGTCAATTTGTCAGGTGGTTTTTAAAACCACCTTGCTCTCTTGGATTCTACACACAACCTCTACCTCCCGCCTGCTGAAGGCTGCAGGACTTTGAATCAATGCACACCAGACCCAGTCAAACCTGACTTAAAATCTTCAGTGCCTTCTCCCTGTTTCCAAAACCACATTATTAATTATGCACTAAGAGATGTGCATGATTTGCCCCCCAGCTCTCTCAGTAAAGTCATTTTCTTGCCTTTTTCCAATTCTTTTTGCTTCAGCCACTTTTCTTTCGCACATATTATCTTAGTGACTTTCTCCTCCTTGAGATACAATACCCAAAACACACAAAGCTTAATGGAGGAAATGTTTATTTTGGTTCACAGTTTGTAGAGGTTTTGGTCCATAGTCTGCTGGCTCCAAGGCTGGGCGCATAGCAGAAGGACATCTAAGAGAGAAAGAGCTCATAACATAGCAAGAAACAGAGATATATTAAGGGAGGAGAAAAACAAAATGGACTCTTCCAGTCCTCACCCCAGTGATCCACCTCTTCCAACCAGGCTTTACCTTCCAGTATCACATTTAGCTGTAAACTCATTGGAGGACTAATCTACTGGTGGTCATCACTCCCCCTTTAATCAATCACCTCCAAAACGCCCCACGTATGAGTACATGAGACTTTGGGAGATATCTACATATAAATTATAATACATGGCCACGATCACACTTTTTTTCAAAACCATTAACCAAATCAGCTTTATTTAAAAATATATAAATATTTGACACATACAACTTAAAATTGTTGGATTTCTGAAATCCCACACAGAACTGACACAACAGAGAAATCCACAGCAAGTTAGTCATTTAAACTGCCAATTCCATCCACTAATTTAACACTACAGTATTCAGGAAAAATGAAAGATTTAATGTTAACAGCAATGAAGAAAAACTAGTCATTTGTAACCTGCTGTTATAATTAGAATAACCAGTCCAGGGGTTACTGAAACAAAGAATTTCAGCTGCAAAATTAGAGCTTCCCTAAAACAAAAACAAATTCATGTCTCTAATTGATGCAAATACTCTACATTTGAGAAAAAAAATACTCTTCTTGTGAAATTTAACGCAAAGCCAAATGTCCTCATGTTTTATAGAGGGATCAGCCCTGGCCCTGTGACTTCAGCTGGGCTCTCAGGGTTTAGATTCGGCTGACTGGAAGGAAAGCTCCCAGGTTGGGAAGTAATGGAACTCCAAGATGGGGTGACTTGTCAAATGCCAGGAACAATGATACCTGTTTTGGGGGGAGCAGACTTACACATTAGAATTATAGAAATAAAAAGGAAAAATTTAAAGTTAAAATATGCGTCCGAAATATATGCATTACGGCTTCACGGTGGCTTAAATTTCTGTAACAAGGTCCAGTGTGAAAACCTCACATAAATGAGAATTTGGAGAGCTGAGACATGCTTGCCGAATATATTTCCAGTGTATACCTTTGCATTTTGTTCAGGGCTACTACTGCATTGCAGGGGCTTTAGCAGTGCTGGCCATGTCTTATTTCTGTTTCAGTTATAATGTTTGACCAGGAAAAAGTTCATGAACATTGCACTGACTTTCAGGTTTTACAACTCATTCCTGAAAAAACAAGACAACTCGAAACACTTTTCAAAAGTTCTTTTACGGAAGTTAAGGCTTTGTTTAGATGAACTACACAGGCACTAGTGCAGTTAAAGGAAAAGCCAAAGGGCTGCTTCCCCCTGAAACGAAGTGAGAGGAAAACTTAAAATGGTCTGCTGTAAACTGCAAGGCAAACAGGACTCAAAGGGTAGTGGAGAGCGTGTCCCTCCCTAAGTAAATGATGAAGTGTGTCTGCCCACTTGAAGGTCTTCTTAAATCATGAGTGGGACTCATGTAGGGAAATAGTTTCATGTACCCCTCAGGAAAAAAAATACGTATTTTTTATTTTTCCATCACAAACAAAACAGTGGTTATGAAGTCCAGCGCCACCAAGCGACCTTCATTCTGTCCCACAGAGCAGAAAGCGAGTCCAAGGCTGGGCGCACATCCAAGATGGTGAACTGGTAGTCCTCGCTCACTTGGCCACCGTCGTAGTAATCGATCACGTATCTAACTTCCGTCCCGCAGCGGTTGACGATCCAATCGTGCCTGTCGAAAGGCAACTCGTACCCCATCCAGGAACGAATCCTCGCCCTTGGTGAATACCGTTTTGCTCTCCCTCCGAATCGGATCAGTGAGGGACCACAGGGGCACTCCGCAGCATGGAGGGCTTCCCACTTCAAAATCTCCTTCCAGGCCTGCTCATTATTCTGATTGTGAATCTTAATGATATTGTACATATCTTGCTGACTGATGTCCTCATCCCTCCACTTCCACCCTTTCCTTAGCATTGCATTCCAGAACATCTGCTCCGAAGGGTAGACCCACTTTTTCTCACCGTCTGCTCTTGGAATGGATGATTCCTCTCTGGCCGTAGACAAAGCAAATGGCTGATCTGGGGCTGGTGTTTGATTAGGTGGTGGCGTCAGATCAGAAGGATCCAGGCTCTCCTTATCGGCCCTGGCACCGGTAACGGGGCACTCCACATACTCGTACGCTCCATCCTGGTGGGCAGGCACACAGGAAGTTCTGCTGTCACCAGTTGGACTGGATGGTTCCTGGCGTACTGCACAGCCTTGACTTTGCCTTTCACGCCTTGGGCACCCCGAAGCTGGTGACGTTATCTGATGATCTGAAGCATCTGGGGTCTGAACTGCGACAGCAGGAGTACATGCTGACAAACCCATGGCTGGCGTCAACCTGTTGACTCCAAACAAATTTAAATGTCCGGCTGCTCCAGCCCGCGGTCCGCAGACCGCACCGGTCACTGTGGTCACCACCTTCGCCACCGGAGTCCTCCCCGGGGCTGCCTCAAGCCGCCTGCTCGGCCTCTAACCGCCAGCCCCGGTCAGAGGGCAAGGAGCAACCGCCGCCTGCCTCTGCCCTCACCTCCCCGGGTCACCGCTGTGGCAGCGGTCCTTACTTTGTACTTTAAACATTATCTTTTCCTGGTCACCATTTCTATCTTACTTG
This sequence comes from Dolichotis patagonum, assembly GCA_004027295.1. NCBI lineage: Eukaryota > Metazoa > Chordata > Mammalia > Rodentia > Caviidae > Dolichotis > Dolichotis patagonum. The sequence continues at coordinate 24,971 of PVJX010009835.1, forward strand.
GTGTACCTAATTTCTAATCGTTCTTCATATTTTTGAATCAAGTGTATCTTCCTCATCTTTCCCAATCAGGTCACACGTCCCCTGTCATAGGATCTCTAAGACTGGCCTCCTCTACTTTTTAGCATCTAAGAGACATAAAATTTTGTATTTGGTTGGGTGAAGTTTTGTATCTTCAAGCAAACTGGAGGAAGAAATGAAAGTTTAAGGACAATAGTGTGGTGAGCAGGTTAGTGCTTGAGGACCCTCTGCTTGCAAATTGCAAAATTATGCACGAAGTCTGACAGAGGAATTAGACAGCTTTTATGTAGCAAAGTGAGAAGCCAAAGAAGGTACCAGATGGGAGCTGAGAATCCTGAATTCCCTGCTTTGTCATTAATAACCATAACTACATTATAAAACTTGTAGGCTTTTATTTCTTTTTTATCAGTCACATTATTAAATCATTTATTACTTCAAATAAAAAGCAATAGCCTTGAAGAATGCTTAAAAATCACAATCTCAACTTTAATGTGATTACAATGTACAAATAAAGCAATGATTTTTTTAAGTAGAAATATAGAATACAGTCATATTTTTGTGTCAAGTCTTGCTTAAAAGGAAATTGGGGTCAAATACATTACATAGATAAGAATTTCTTCGCATGAAAATTTCTTCATTGAGAACCTATGTGGCAAGAATTAAGATGTGTTATTATACATAACAACTTCATATGATGAATATAATCACTATGTGCTGCTAATAGGTACTAAGAAAAATAAAAACTTTAAAAATGTGTCCAGCATTTATAAGCAAACTGAAAGATGCAGAATATTTTCCATTTAACAAGTATATTTTACCAAGTAAAACAGACAAAGAAGCTAATACTGCAATAAAAATTACATTTGACTCAGATACTTACTGTAACATACTTTATTTCTATTTCTTTCCATTCTGTGTAATTAGATAAACCCTAATTTCCCATTTTAGTATATTGTTTTATTTTTTACTCAAAATGCTGTTCTTCGTGGCTATGAGTATGTAGATTTCAAGCTTGTAAGAATTTTTTTTTAAATGGCATATTTTCAAAACTGTGTCTGGGAGAGATTATAGGTGATAACTCAAAGAACACGATATTATTGTTTTCATCCTAAGGTTAAATTCTCCAGTTTCACACATTGTAAAATTTCTGCGTAATTTCTGATGTTGGAGAAAATAATATAGTCTACTTTATTCCTTTGCATTTCCTTGTTTAAATCAAAAATATTGTTTTACTATTTTAAATCCAAATTCATGACAAAACTTGGTTTCATCCTGTTTGGAAGTTATACTTTCCAGCCACTCACACATAAGTAATGGTTTACAGTGATAGCAATCAGAGACAATCATTAGAAGATACAAGAAATGAGAAATGTGCATAGGCTTTTGAAAACTTGCACTCTCATTTCCCTCTACTATTTCTTTAGATTTGTTTCCTAATTAAAGGCATTATGCCATAATTTCTGAAAAGTAGCTGATAAAAGTTTTTTTTTTTTAAATTAACACCAATTAAGAGCCTGCTTTGCATTTGGTCATTTTTATTTAAACAACACATAAATGACAACCTCAATGTCTAATCCCCTTTTTTTAATCTCTTCCTCCTTTGTCTCTTACCCCACCAAAATAAAAAATAAATAAACAACAAAGTAGAATTTAAAGGATAAACTTTGAGTTTATAAAATGCTTTAAGTTGGGGCTGGGGATTTAGCTCAGTGGCATAAGCACCTGCCTCGCAAGCACACAGTTGTGAGTTCAATCCCTGGTACCGATAAAAACAAAAACAAAAACAAAAAAAAAATAAAATGCTTTAAGTTCGTAAAACACATTAACTAGTTAACACAAAGGTGAGTTGGCATGCTAGCATACACAGATGGATTACCAATAAGTGGTAAATAAATAATGATAGAGGTTTTATTTCTACCTTTCTCCTTTTGGTATTACTTAGACATTTAAATTTTAATGAACTAATTTAAATTTTTTAAAAATTGAAGTACTGAGAATTACATAATTGCATTCAGCTTTATTTTAATCACTAATTGATCTAAGTTTCTTTGAAAGGCTAACAATCCAGTGAGAAAACCAAAGCTAAGAGAATTAAAGGAATTTACTCAAGATAATCTTGCTACAGATGCAAAACTGGTGCAAAATCCATGCTTATTTCATCTATGAAGTAACAGAATAAACTACATAAAATTATAAAGAACATAAAAGGTATTTAAGATGTAAAAGCAATTATTATATCTAAGCTATAAATAAAAATACATAAAAATATTTACAGTTTTAGAAATATTGGCATATTAAGATACATATCATGCAATTTGCTAAAGCTACATATATTTAATTCCTATATACATATATAATACACATATACACTTACAGATAGATGTGTACATATGTACACACATGAATTTAGATATTAAGGAAAGTGTAAATTAAATTTTTGAAACTCAAATCTCAAACTTATAAAAGCATTTTGATATTTGTACCAACAAAACAAATTTCAGTATGAAATGTGAATGTATTTTTACATGAATGTCATTTTTAGGTACAATAGCTATAAACATAGGACTGTCTAGGCCCTACAAGTACCTTAAGATGATTTTGACCGATACTACAACTCCTAACTCAGCTGCTGCCGACCAAACATACCACAGTCTACAAGTTAGTTCAAAATCTAACGCAATGACTTGAGCTGACGCTTTCCTTGGAATGAGTTGAGAAAGCAGTGTTATGGAAGATAAGGGAAGAAAGAAAAACTTAAGCACAATAAATCTATTCTTTGATCTGAGAGGGGCTCAGTATATTGCAAAAGATTGAGGTAAACACTGCAGAAATGATGGATAATTATGTATTTTTAAAATTTCTAAATCATAAACATTTACACAATGAAATAATGCCCAAAAATATACTCTTCTATGGTCACAGAATGAACATAAATAATCAGGACTAGGAAAAGTTCTGTCTGATTCCAAAATCCAGGTTTTTCCCAATTACATCTTACAATTATAAAATTGTTTAAATTGACTAAACCTCCCTGTAAATTTGGAGCAATAAAATGTTAGAAAAATAAAATGTAGATATAATCCCTGATTCAGAACTCTGTACAGAGAGCATTTCACATATTGTCACATGAAGCACTGTAAAATTTACAACTTTGAGAAAAAGTTTCAAATACCCTAAGGATTACAGAATTATGCAGGTAAGTTCAACATTAGAAAGTACTAGAGGAAAAGTTGTCAGCCTAAGATCCATAGGTTTATTAGGGCTTTAGGATAGCAGAGAATTATTGAAAATCTTTGTATATAGATTTGTTTTTAAAAATATATAATTCTGTTTATTAAATTCATAACATCAGAGTATTCTTTAAGTAGCTTTAAAGTTTTAATAACTATTAATAAAAAACTTTTTTATGTTTGAGAAAATGGTAAGATATTATTCAATGACTATGGGTACCACACAGCTGGAGAGTGAAAAATAATTACTGGAACATAGGTCTGTTCCATCCTACACCTATACCCTTAATCTTTGCTGCAGACCATATTGTGGTATCACACACATTACCACACATCATGAACTGGTAGAAGAAAGATGCCATCTACAAAATGTGGCACATATTTATGTGAAAATGAGAATCTTCAGTGCTGTGAGGCATCCTGGTAGACACAGCTCCCTTTTCTTTTCAAGAGACTAATAAGAAAATTGTGTTTTAGTTTTACATGGCTCAATCTGTAGAGAGAAACAATACCTGCTGTTTTATAAACTATGGCACAAAACTAACTGAGGCTATTTTCTAACAAAATTCAGTGAATTAGATCCTGTTTTATCCTTGGTAAGCTAAATATCAGTGAGCTATAATTAATGTTCACAGTGCATCTGCTTAATTTTTCTACTGCATTAGGCTCCTTTTCCACCTTTTATAATTTCTGCAATTCTTTATTAACTTTACTTTCATAAATTTACATTCAGGTTTTTTTTATCTTATTTTAAAGTTATAGTGCAATTTTAATTTGAATATTGGATTGATAAAGATTCAGGAACTTTAAAAGTTTAAAACAAATACATCTACTCTTAAAGCTTTTTAGGTTAACAGTTTTGTGGGTGTTGTTATAGGAAAGATGATAATTTCATTGTTAATTCAGAGTCTAGTTGTAAATAGCTGTATTTCAGAGAAATTGACAAGAGCTGCTGAATAATGCATAACAAGTTCACACATAGTAATTAATTCTAACTTATTCCTGAAAAGTAGAGTTTTATATAAAATCAAACTTTCAGTGACTGACTTTCCAATACTGATGACTTGAACTTTGCAAAGTACTTTAAAAGGGAATGAGCATTAATGACTTAAGACAGTGATTTATCTCTGAAATAACTGTGACTATCCTAACCATGAAGTATTCCAGAATATCTTGACCATTTACTAAGTTTAGCATGGCCACCTAGTCTGCTAATGGTACTATATATATTAATTATATATTCTTCCTAACATGACTTATATTGATGCTTTCTTTCTTATTGTATCTACAACAATATTTTTGCATAGATGTTTTCAGAGGTAACTAAATTTTCATCTAAAAAGGGTAAATATACAATTCTTATCACATTACTACTAAAAGGAGAAATACAGATTTGATTTCAAATTACTTGATTCCAAGACTATTTCTGTTACCCACCAGAGTATACTGGCTTCCATGTTGGTAGTAATGGTTAGGTTAATGTATTTATTTCCTAAATTAATTCCAAAATTAGGAAGAAAGAAAAATGAATAGGAGAAAAATACAGAAATGATTAAGGACAGGTGAACAAAAGGAAGGGAGAGATGAAAAAGAGGTAGGGAAGAAAGAAGGAAATAAAGAAAAGAAAAAATAATCGTTATCTCAGTTACTTTCTCATCCATAGAAACAAAGCAGCCAATGTCAACAAATTTAAAGGAGAAGTTTATTTTTGCTTACAATTTGAAACGTTTTTTTCTATACTTTGCAGGTTTAAATGCTTGAATGGCAGGACAGGAGGGCCTCCGCCAAGAAAGCTGCTTACATCACAGCAGCCATAAACAAAAAGTGAAGATCTGGGTAAGGGGCTGATAGACTCCGCCAGGTGAACGCTGCTTTTAGTGAACCACTGCTTTTGACCCTGCCCCACCTCGTAATGACACATTCAGCTATGGACTTATTAGTATATTGATCCACTGATGAGTGTAGTACCTCATGATCCAATCACCTTCAAATGTCACACTTCTGAACACAAGAGGGTTTGGGGGCATATTCTAGTCCTAAACCAAAGCATTGTATCCTGGGTTCCCTAAAGACTAATGTCCATATCTTTATGCAAAATGCAGCTAGTCTAACTTAAAAAGTTTTTAACGGTTTCAGCATTGCCGAAATGTCCACCTCCTAACAAATCTCTGAGACTCATGACAAACTCATAGCAGTGAGTCCAACTTTCTGGGATCTCCGATGCACTTTTAGCTTCATTGTTGTATCTTCATGCACTGTAGTTACAGGAACATATTACTTCTGGTAAAATCTGGGTGGAAACCTCTATGATCCTTGAACTCTTGAATTCTGCATACCCATAAGATCAGACCTTGGAGGATGCAAAGTTCTGCCACAACCTCAAATAATAGCTGTATCCATTTGGCCCATGTCTGTAAAGGCCTCTGTGTACCTCGACTGAGAATTGTGAAGCCAAACCTAGGGACCCTTCTATCACAGGGAGCCCTGGAGATTTCTTCTCAATGGAAGGTTTATAATTTTGTACCTCTGAGTCTGCAAAAGGTAGAGTCTTGCTGATTCCTGAATGCCATCAAGGCATCTTTCATATTTCCTGATGCAAAGTACTTGCCTTGTATTTAATGTTTATCTTTTCAACAATCATCTTCTCTTTTGCCCCAAAATTTCAAGCCCTTCCTTTATTGGCAAAACTCCAAACTTTTCAAATGAGCAACTCAGGATTCTCACTATGAAGCCAGAAGTACTCATATCACAACCCGAATATCAGGCTGCTTTGACATTTCTTCTACCAGATCAATTAGTCTGCTGCTTTTAATTTCAATTTCCTCTAAAATTTCAGAACATGGACAAAGTGTAGGCAAGTTTTTTTTTTTTTTTCCAGAGCATAACCTTTGGCCTCAAGTCTGACAGCCATGGAGTCTTTGTTCCTAAATGAAACCTGAATATAGCTTTCCTATCTGTATTTCCATGAACATTCTGTTCTGTTGAATTATGAATCTTTTGTTAACCTGGCTTCAAGTATTCTAGGGCTTTGTATGTGGCATTTCCAAGCCCTTTTGAATGAATCCCACAAACCAATTCAAAAGTTTCTGGAGCACATACCCAGGAAAACTCACAGCAATGACCTCACTTCTCTTGATACCAACATATTTCTGATCATTTTCCTGTCACAGAAACAAAATATACCACAACCACAATTTAAAAGAGAAGAGGTTTGACACATAATTTCACAAGATTTAGTATGAGGTCAAATGGAGAACTGGCATCATGGAAGAACCTGCCACTAACTAAAATCATTTACATTAAGGCATTCAGGAAGCAGGGTGTGAAGGGTGGAGGTAAGAAGGAAGATATAGTCTCCAATTTATGCTTCCAGTGAACTGCCTCTTCAGACCAGTCCTTGCTTCTTTAGCTATGGATTCCTTAGGGGCTAATGAAAGTATTTTTCCTATGATCTAGACACCTTACATAAGCCCAGGCTCATAAGTTTATATTAGGCTTGGGGGGTACATTCTACATCTGAACCATAATAATCAGTAGTAACAAAATAAAAAATGGTAAATCTATGTAATTGAAGATAAAATAAACAGTAAAATTAGAAATAGGCTGTTGTTGCAATGGAGTTTTGGACAAAATATATTTTTAAGTAATACTTGCAGCTGAGTATCTGCAGGGATATCAAGGAACTTTTCTATGCCAAAGAAGTAAATGTCCAGCAGGAGGAACTTGGATCACATTCATTAGCTGAGAACATTCTGATTCAATTTCATGAGTTCTAACATCAATTTAACCATAAGCAGAGTTCAGATCACTTAACTTAACATGTTGGTAGTGTACATGGCTATCTTGTAGGTTGAAACTTCAGACATTTTTGGAAGTATTCATCGTAAATAGAAAAACATACTCACATTATAATTCTACTTTAATTATGAACATTAATCTCTCTCCATAGCCCAGTCTACTAAGAGCCAAAACAGGTCTCCAGAAGCTTTTGACAGCCTACCTTCTAATATGAAAAATAGCAAATGTACGGAAGGAAACAGGCACTCAAAGTTCATCCAAAACTGAATAAAATGTGAAGGCTGTATACCAAATGATCAAAGGGAATGAAGCAGCGTTCAAGAATAGCATTAAGAAATTATTAGCTACTGTGTGAATAATTTAATTAATTCACTCTGCTTTATCTGTTATTAACTAACTTTACAGATGGCAGAAATTTCTACTGTGCATAAAATTAACATCCTATGAAGTCCTGAAAAATTACTTAAAGGTACCAACACAACTTTTGTTATTCATGAACTGCTTCATTCCAAATTTAATATAACCTACTCTCTTTATTTCACTAGATCAAGTCCTTGTAGATAAAGTCATATGCAGATTTATTTTTGCTGTAAGTTTAGGATGGTATATTGGCTAGTTTTATTTAAGAGTTTTATAAAAATGTTAAGAAAATGAAAAATATTGCAAATATAGCAAAAGCACTTTTTCTGTGCTTGTTAATAGCTATTGAGAAGGAAATATTTAAATGTTCTTAACTCTGATACTTGCACTGATCTACAGAGAATATCTGCCCACAAAGGCTCTTTATCTTCTGGGGAACATAAGGTGAAAAATAATTGTTCTTTGTCATTTTATTTTATTTTATTTTATTATTTTTGTTTAGCACCAAAAGGAAGAATACCACTAAAGTCTTCATGAGATGCTTGAATAGTTCACGTAGAATTATGGGACTCTGCATTGAATTTTATGAACATCCTATTTTTGTTAAAATCTTGTTGAAGGAGAGTGTGAATAATACAAAATCAGGCACCAAACTCCAATATAAAACTTAAAATTTAATATATTTTGAAATGCTCTCAAATCTTTACATTATGAGGTCTGACTTCTACCAAATTACTTCCAGGTAAGAATCTTTTTTAGCTTCACTGCAACAATAGGTATTAACTATAAAAATTGCTTGTCATCTTATGTCAACATCTTTCTCATCATTAGGGGCTCAGTGAAATGTCATTTCTACTGAAAAGATAATCTTTAAACCCCATCTCCTCTTGTGACCCCTTAGCAATTTTAAACCTGTAATAGTACTTGTCATAGCCTGCCCAGTGATTATTAAAATTATTTATGTGCATGTCTTGCTAAATGATTATGATGTGACTCCTTAGTGATCTGAGAGCATTAATCTTTATTCATGTGAATTTCTTATAAAGTAAATTTCATATGAAAAGTATAATTGAATCTATAAGGATATTTCTTACTTTATTCTAGTTTAGAAAAGATAATTATGACCAATGTTAGTAAATCAGATCTTCTAAAGATAGTAGAATAGTCACACAGTCACTGATGTCATATGCACATGTGGACAAAATGTGGTTTTATCACACAGTAAGTTCATACTAAGGCAGACAGACAGACAGACAGACAGACAGAAACACACACACACACACACACACACACACACTTCCAAATAGTTTCCATTTTCAAAAATTGTTGCTGCTTTTTTAACTTCTACTTCTTAATAATAATAAAACTTAGCCTGCTTAAGAAAAGAATTCATGAAAGCTGTAGGAATATATTCAGACAATTAGCAACACAGCACGTGGTGCAGTATAGAACACAGAATTTGCATTTTTGGTCAATAGTGTTAGTACATCATAAAAGCACAAAGAAACTTTCTGAGCTGACCTGAACATAGCATAGGTGTAATGTAAGTTCATTTTTCCTGCAAGCAGGGATAAATGTTCTTTTCCATGTTCCTTTATTTTTTTTATTTATTTAAGAAAAAAAAGACACAGAAAAGAGCAAAAAGCAAAAGAGACAAACAACAGAAAACCCAAAACAATAAAAGTATAGGTTTTCAAAACAAGATGATAGGAATTTGGGCTGGGTTTTAACTCACCGGCATGAGCGCCTTGCAAGTGCACAGTCATGAGTTTGATCCCCAATACCAAACAAAAAAAAAAAAAAGATGATAGGAATTTAAAAATGGTTGTAGTATTGCATATAGTTACATTCAAAATGGTTGCTTAGGTTACTAGAAATAGAAATATAAAATTGATCTAATTAAATGTATTAACTGTCTTTTCTAAGAACTAGTACAATTAGTAGTATAGTCATTTTAGCTATCATTCATATATATATATCATATATATTCATATATATATCATTCATATATATATATATATATATATATACACACAAATTTGCATCTTTTTCCTTTTCCTTTCCTTCCTTCCACTTTTCCCCTCTCCCAGTTACTTTTCTTCTTTGAGCAGTTTCTTACCTTTACACCATATTTATTGTAGATTATGGATCATATTTGCTCTTTCAGCTACTTACACTAGGGAGACAAATGATATTTACACATGTGAGTTTGATTTATTTCACTTATAAAATGGTCTCAAGTCTCATCCATTTACTTATAAAAGCTTTGGTGAAATCTTTCTTTATAGCTATGTAGTACTCCATTGTAAACTGCTCTCCTTTAATCAACTCTTGCAGGCCTGGTTCTGTCCCTGCATAACTCTTGTGAGGACAGTGGCTACTCAAGTGCCCAAATGGCCTGAATTCATCTTTTTTAGACCAAGTCTGTTTCATAAAATTGCCAGAATTCTGAAGACTATAGCTTTCTACTGAATGATCAGTGACATGAAGCAATGACAATCACAGAAGACGCTGTATACTATGGTTTAATTGACAGAACACAGTTTTCAAAGTTCTGGGGGTAAGAAATAATATTATTGAAAGTGGATTTATTTAGCCTGGATTGTGTCCTTTATTCTTGTCCTTCTTTTCTTTCTTCTCTTTTTTATTAGTAAATTTTTGTGAAACATAATAAATTCATGAATGTACGTATATCTTTTTACTTCCCCTCTCCGCCCTCTCACCCTTTCATCTCCAGAGTTTGTCTCTCTGTTTCCTATCTTCTATCTTTTGATTTCTTCCTAAATTATTTATACTTTGGGTTTTTATATATGAACTCATGTGATATTTAACCTTCTGTGTTTAATTTATTTCACTTAGCATTTTATGTATCTATTCCTAATATTTCAAAAACTTTCTTTACAGGATCACTCCATTATAAAATTTTCTAATCTGTCAATTATTATACAAAATCTAGTATCATACAATTCAAAATTTTCAGACAGATATTTCATGACTTCTGGGTTCCCTCACTGTGAGGAAACTCAGTGTATCCCTGGAACCAGCTTCCAGGGTATATGTTGGCTGCTTATTTTATTGGGCTAATTTTCTGCCACTGTGCTTGTGACTGAAAAAAAATCAGTGAGGTTCTTTTGGCAGTGTTCTGAAATGCATATTCATTGGGTAACTGAGGTGACTACTTACGGGGAACAGAAGCCTTTCTAGATATGAATTTGCCCTCATACGGATATTCTAGGGCCTCATTCTTCATTGAGCAGTCACCTGCTCTTTTTGCTGTTGTTTTTCTAATGCTAGACACAGGCAAGTACTTTCTTTTTCATGTGTTTTAAGAAACCAAATAATGCTGATTGACATTTCCCAGGGAGTCTTTCAAGTATTTTGAGCAATGGATATTGCTGTTCATTAGAAAAGTCTCCCAAATGGATAAAAGTTATTTGATGGTAAATGGTTGCATGATCTTTCATTAAACCTTTCAGAGTGACTTCAAAAACCAGTTTGGAAGAACATTAGTCAGTACCTGCTATTCTGAACTTGAGCTAACTGCTCTGTAAACAGTGTGATATAAAGGAGCATGACATTTAACCTCATTGCATTTGTTTTCTCTCCTGAAATACGACGTATGATATATTGGGAATCAAGGTCTTCTCTGTTTCTACAAGCAACATAGTATTATTTATAGTAGGAGAGAAAATTCTTGAAAGTGAAACAATAAACATCCAGGTGGAGGCTTAGAGATACATCTCAGTGGAAAGGCATTTGTCTATTAGGTATGAGGCTTTGAGTTTCCTCCATAGTGTCATCCCCCCCAAAATAAATCCAGCTGGAAGAAAAAAGAGATTAAAGAGAACAATTTCTGGTAAATGAAATATATTGTGTTTAGAAATTTATTTTAACACTAAGTTCCTTGGTAGTGAAAGAGAAATATATATCTATATATCAATATATCTATATAGATATATATATATGACAATATATGGATATAGCTAAAAATATACACAAAATATTTCATGTATTTATATACATGTATTTATTCTTTATGACATGTGTATGTTATATATTTTTTACACTGTGTATTTATTATACATCTACTTTATAGCTATAAATGATATGTATGGAAAAGTAAGTTTTCTAGATATTTTCATAAAATACATGTATACTCCTAGTAGAATTGTCATGTTGATGTTATTTGATATAAGATCTCTGATGAACAATAATCATAGTCATTAATAATAGTCTAATAAGTAAAAGTTAATAAATTTTCAGTATTTTGATGATGTAGTATTTTCTGACCAATGTATAGTTCTTTATATACCTTACATACTACCACTGAAATATCCCTGACAAGACTTGAATTATCATCTGCATTTCTAGAGAAGTGAAACTAGCTTCTGGAGAAGGTAACTTGTTTCATTATGATAAATAAATAAACGCAACTCAGAACTGTTCTCCTGGACTATTTCTGTACATCTGGGTGTAAGTTAGTAGGAATGCCCTTTGGAGGCTGAGACAGTGAAGACCACCTTGGTCCGTGAGGTGTTGCACACTTAATTTCTTCCACTGAAGAGATAGAAAAATAGAACTTTCTTGAACATATTTTCCCAAGGCAAATATTTCTGTTCTGGATACTGTCCTTCTATTGAGAAACTTTTTGATAGAAGTAAGTAATAAATATGATTACTACAAATATAGGTAGCTAAGTTGTCATTATCAAAAACACCAAAAAGAAAATCTTGTTTATATTCTCTGATAGGTACTTAGAGGTGGATATAAGAATGAAGTTAATGAGCTTTCAAGTTCCCTACACTAATATTTGAATCTTGTGACTATATATTTTTTTATTTTGAAGAGAATAAAACCAAATGGGACAAAACAAAATGGGGCCAGTCAAAACAAAAGGATGGACATAGTACATGACTTAAAAGCAAAATACAAGGTGATCAACAATGGTGACCATAAACTCTCTTGTTATCTTCAATAGAATTGCCCATATCATCAGGCATAATAAAATTGAACATAGCAGTACAGAACAAAATTAATAAAAACAAAACATTGGAGACATTATAGGACTTCAAAAGAAGATAAGTCAAACCAAAATGAGTGTCATAGTGAATCTTACTGTCTTCAAAGTAGCTGCCTATACACTCAGACTTGATCCTATCAAACAAAACAGATTCAAATAAAATCAGTCAAAACAAGGCAGTGAAAAGCAATACAGGGCTTCAAATTAACTTAATAGGAAATCAAAAATGGTTACCATAGTATTACCTGCTATCTTTGGAACAACTGTCCGTGCCATCAAATCTAGTGCAGTAGACAAACTGGAACAGAATATAACCAAACTAAACTGAGTGATGAAAACAATATGGGTTTCAAATCATGATACAAGATTAACAATGGCCTTTGCCTTCCCTTTTTAGACAATTCCTCCCCCTTTCACTTTCACAGGGTGCATTGTACATTTTGTATGCCACTAATTCCTTTAGTTTTTAGATTAGTGATTCTGAACCTTTTACCACTAAGCATGATCTCAAGTTGTATCCATTTACCTACAAGAGCCTCAAGGTTTTCCTTCCTTATAGCTGAGTGGTTCTCCATTGTATAAAAGTTTTGTCTCTCCAACCAATCTGCAGCTGATGGGCAAGCTACCCCCACTTTTTTCTGGTTCCCTGTCACATAAAGCATTATTTACTCATCTTTGACTTTCAGTCCATAAACCCTCTTTCAGGTTAATTATATTTCTTATAGAGAAATTCTTGATGGAACCTATTGCCTAATCCACTCTGCCTGTGTTTCTTTTTATTAGTTATCAAGGCCATCCATGTTAATGATTATGGCCAATCTCTGCCTCATCTCTGCCATGCTATTTTTCTGCAGTTGGTTGCCTACTTTTCCCTCTCATTGCAATGTCTGCCCCGTTCAGTTCACCCCCTTTGCTGCTGTTCCTGAAACCATGTTCTTTTTTCTCTCTCTCTAGAATGTCCTTCAGTATTTTTTATAGGGTTGGATTGATGACCACGAACTCCTCCAGTTCCTCTTCGTCATGGAAGAATCTTGTTTCTCTATTAATTTTGAGAGATAGTTTTTCAGGGTACATCAATATGGGTTGGAGGTTATTTTCTTTCAGGACTTAGAATACTTCACTCCAAGCTCTTCTTGATTTGATGGTTTGTGTCAAGAAGTCTGTCGTGATTCTGATGGGTTTTCCTTTATAGGTGATCTGTTTCTTTTCTCTGACAGCTTTTAATATTCTATTCTTATGTTGAATTTCTGGGATCTTTATTATTATATGTCTAGGTGTAGATCTGTTTTGGTTATACCTGGTTGGAGTTCTGTATGCCTGATATATCTGAATATCATTTCCTTTTCCTATGCTTGGGAAGTTTTCTTTAATTATTTCAGTAAGTAGCCTTTGTATTTCATTTGTGTTTATCCCTGCTTCTTCACTCACATTTTTTATTCTTAAGTTATAGATGCTCTTGTCATCTTCTAGCCTTTGTATCGTTACTTCCTGGTTCTTTGTTATTTTTAAGAGATCTTTCATTTCACAATTGCAAGTTGCAAACCTGTCTTCAAGGTTCTTTCAAGTAATTTTGCCAGCTTTTAGTGGAGTTTTTAATTTCCTGGTAGACTCTTTGAATCTGTTTCATGTAGTCTAAATTTATTTTATATAATTATTGAAGGTTTCCTTCCTTTCCCTCCTCCATTCTTCCATCTATGTCTTCTTGAGAAGTGCTTAGCATATCTTTTATTATTTTTCTTATACCTTCCTTTACTTGTATTAATATTTGTTTTAAGTTCTTTTATAATTTCATGAAGTTGTTTCTTTGTCAGATGCTGTTGCTTCAGAAACTGAAGGTGTGCAAGTCCCAATCTTTTCTGTGTTTACCTCTCCTGGGCCAGTACTGCTTGGGTTGGAGGTTGGAGACTGCCTTTTGTTTCTTCCTCTTGTCATGTTCCTGGTTTCTTCCAGACAAGTGGGTAATGGGGTCCCCAGCTCTTCCTGTATTGGTTATAATTATTCTGAAACATGCTGGCTAGGAATTGCTGCTTTCCCCAATCTGCTGGTGACTACTGAAGTATAAGCAGGGGCAGGGCAGGTTGCTCCCCCCTTCTGAGCTCTTCAACCACAGGGAGTCTTCAACATGTTAGTGTGAGCTGTGCAGTCGGGGTTGGTGAGGGATGGCTTTAGGGAAACTTCAGCCTTAATTATTGGATCACACACAGGGGCAGGACTCAGCCCAAGAAATTCTCTTCAATCTGCTCTGTGCTAGGAGTAGCTGAATGAAGCTGGCTGCAGTTCTGGTTCTGTGCTTATCTGGCCCAACTCCAAAATGGTGCCCTGCCAGTCACCCACTCCCATGGGAGGACTGAGTCCCCCACACTCACCACAAGCCAGTGCAGTTCTCTGGTCTGCCGCTCCCCTCCATGACCACATCCTCCTGCTGAGACCCTTGGGCTTGCCAACCTCCAACTTCACTGTGACCATGTGTCTCTGGATTCCAATGCCATTTTGCACACAGTGGGACTGGCTCCAGTGAGAGCACATCTGGCTACCACCCTCTATCCAAGTTTTTCTTTTCTTTTATTCTTATGTTTTCTTTCTTTCTTTCTTTCTTTCTTTCTTTCTCTCTCTCTTTTTTACTTTCTTTCTGGGTCAAGAGGATCTATCTCTTTGCTTATGGTCTTCTCCAGAATGCTATATTCCAGCATCTGGGCTGTTTCTCTCAGAGAGGCTTTTTACTTTGCTGCTTATTGATCCACCATCTTCCCAGATTACTTTGACTATAATTTTTACTCTATTGATGATAAGGAATTCATCACTTCCTCCTTGCACTTGTCTGACCCACAGACTATGGACTACTGGACTCTTGGGTATAACCTTACTGTAGGTTATAAAAAATGCTTGATGAATAGCAGGTAAGGATAAATAGCTGTTAATTTTACTTTCTTCCTGTGAATACTGTTGAGAATGTCAATACTGTTGAGAATGTCAATCAGAAAACAAGCTCATTCAGTAAAATTAACATTCAAACAAGGTTAGGGAAATATCAAGATTGAACGACGGCCTTCCACATACCCTCTCCTCCCACCAGCTACCGTGCCTCTCTTTATCTTCATTGTATAATAAAAATTTCATGTACCTGCTTTGTACTCAGAGTTTGATACATATTACTAATCCTCGCTGTAATCTTGCAAGAGAAGAATGATAATTTCCACCTGCAAAAGAGGCTACAGAAGCTTACTGGCTAGTGTAACAAAGCTACCAGCTGCAGATCTATTTTAACCCAGGTCTTTCTTATTTCAAGCTTACTCTATTTATCACAACTATGTTTTGCCTCACAAGAACTGTGTCCTCCATACAGTTGTTACTTGGTATTTCTTGATTATCATTATAGAATTTTATTAAATAAGAAAAATAAAAGATTAAGAAGAAAATCTACAGAGGGTTTAGTTTGTCACCTCCTGCAAAGAAAGTGTCCCAATGTCACTAATGTCCCAAATTCTCAGATGTAATCCACATCAGTATTTCTACCAGTAACACTGTTTTTTACTCTCTCCAACTCCTTCAGTTACATATCCCATGCTTGGCATACAGCAGGTTTTTATATGTAACCTTAGAACCTGTCTGCTTCAATTTCCTCATTTGTAGAGTAGAGCTAATACCAATCAATTTAGTGTTATTTTGTTAGATACATTTGGTTAGTGTAATGTAATAACTAACAATCAGCACAATAGTTAACATGTGTAAGTATTCAATGAATGCTAGCAATTATGTTTCCATGGCCAGTGCATGTTTGTTACCTGAATTAACAGAGAAAGTTCATAAGCAGAGCACATGCAGGAACTACACACAAAGTAGCTCTACTTAACAGCAAGAGGTATCTGTATAGGATTCCAATCCCCAGAGGAGAGCTAGGTCAGCCAGGAGCAAACCTCTTAGGACTGATTTTGTCAACCATGTTGCAATAATGTGTGAACATGTTATGGCTAAGACCCTCTTCCCAATTCTTTTCCAACACTATCTCAGCACAATTACAGTTCATATAATTTACGGGGCTTAAGATCACCTCCTTTTGAGTTGATTCATTTTTTTAAAAAGTCATTTAATTATTCTAACCTTGATTTGTTCAATTTTTTCCACCTATTCCACTATTTTTGAGCACTTATCTATTATGCCTCCCCAATGCTGTGGAAGGTACTGGAATACAGAAATAAAAGACCAAATTCTTATCCTTGAGGAACAAGTAGTCCAATAAGATATTGGCAACACAACGTGAGAGGTAAAAATAAATGATGATGATGGGCAGGGTAAAGGAAATGTGATTATGGAAATATACAAAAAATGAATTCTTAGAGGAGTTGCTTGAATTTGGAAAAATAATTAAGAATAATGATAATGTAAAATGAACTTTTCATTTTAGCATATTTTAGACTAATACAATTATCATAAAGAGAGTCCCTATAAACATTATAGACAGCTTTGACTATTATTAACAACTTTCTTAGCTATGATTCATTATTCTCAAATAATGAACTAATATTGATGTATTATTATCAACTAAAGTCCATACTTTATTAAGATTTTGTTTACCTAGTTTCCTTCTTCTTTTTAAAAATGCATCTAGGATGCCAGTATATATTTAGTTGTAGTATATCCTTAGCCTTCTAAAGCTGTGACTGACTTTGAGATTCTCTTGCTTTTGATTACCTTGAGTTTTGAGGAGTGTTACTAATTTTCAGGCTGTCATTCCACTCTGATTGATGCTTTTCTCATGTTCATACTAATGTTATATGCTGTTGGAGGAAGACTACAGAAGAAAGCGCAATTTTAATCAGACAATACCAAGAGAAGATGATGGCAGAATGACATCATCTTTTCATGGTAGACCTGATCATCTATCTATATTATAGTAATATTTATTAGGGTTACCACTCTAACATTGCTCTCTTCCACATTACCATGCTACTTAGTGTATAGGGAAAATGTCACCATGAAAACACTCACATTTTTCTCAAATTATCTCTAAATTTCAAAGAGAGAAGGTTATTAGAGTCTTGAATTTGCAGAAAAATTTTTGCCACAAAATAGGGAGATGAATCAGAGATATTTGGCTTAATGATTCATACAATTTAAGGAAAGAGGATCCCCTGCCTGGAAAAAGTGACATGGCTCTGGAAACTCCTCTTACAACAATTTTCTTCACATGGAGAGCTCATTGTTACAGGCTGCAGCTGCAGCAAATTTAGGCTATGTCTCATAATCTTATTAGTGCCAAATTTAAGCAGGGGAAAGGAAGAGTGCAGCCACTTATACTTAATATAAGGTAAGCAAAGACATTAACAGCTTTTAATATTATACTCTTCAATGTGTTGAATATGCAACATTTTACTTTAATTAAGTCATATAATTAACATGTGGGGTAAGCTTTCTGGCTGTACTTTGCCGCAGAGTGGTGAAAAGTCTCTGATAATACCTATAAGAAATGGAATTTAAGCTCAGGTACTTAGATTTTCAATCATATATACACAGAGCTCTAAAAGATATTCTAATTTTAGTACACATGTAACCGAAGCAAGCACCTAAAAGACATTCTAAGCAAGGCTAATATTAATAACATATTTTATATCTTTACCACTACAAATATTGCATGACATGCTCACATTATTAAGCTGTCATATTTCCTATAAATTGAGAATAATAGAGGCTCATACGGACAGTGCAAACCAGAGTAGAATTTAGTGATATTGAAATTATGAAACACTAGTGGAGATTGATAGTGAGGTACTTCTAACTATAACACTGGTTGGAGGAATGAAACCAAACTACGGTGCAGCCATGGTAATCCTTATTGAATTAGACTATCAGGAAGCTTCCTAAACTACATCAGTATAATATGACTAAGTAACCTAGACACAGAACTGCAACCAGCTTCAGTGCCAGCTCCAGGTCCTACACTATTCAAACTGTGATCTCCTTGTGAGTTCATTCATTACATGTCATCTTAACATATCAAAGTTTATTTGTGCAGTACCTACTGTGTGTCAACCAATAACCTAAGGACTATCACAATCATTATTTCATTCAATTGTCTAATATCCCTGCTGTGTAAGCATAATAAATCTCATTTGGCAAAAAAGTAAAATAAACGTTAGTGAAGATAAGTACTTTGGTGCAGGAGTGGAACTGAACTTGAATGCAGGATATTTTCCCTCCTAACCCTACTAGTTTTCCAGTGTCCTGTGACAGTTTCCATGAAGACAGATGGATGATAAGTTTAGGCAGAATCACCTAATTTCATCATTTAAGTTTCATGTCATAATTACCACGGTGCAAATTTATTAACCAATATAAAATATTTCACTGGAAAAATATGAAAATATTTTGAAACAAATAAGGAAAAGTCAGATTTAAATGTCTATACTCAGAGGAATAAAATAATTGATATTCAGTGCACTTTCAGCAAACTAGTAAAGAGAAAAAAGCTTCCTAAAATTCTTCATAACTCTTTTGCTTCCCTCAGCATCATAAATGGAAACAAAATGTGGGGCAGAGAAGAAAAATGTCACCAACAGCAGGTTCTTTCCATCACCTGCACAGTCCTTTTCCAAAGCAGCCCATACCCAAGCTTCCTGCTGTCTAGTCACTGGACTGGCAATGCATTGGCTAACTGCTCCTTAATCCTATCCTTCTGCTTCCTTGATCCTCAAAAATGCTTTCACAAGCTCAGGTTCCACATGCCAAATCTATGGGGTGAGATGATGCATGTAGGGCTGTGGCATTCTAGAGTAATGATTAGTTTTAATTCTCCCTTGAATTATTTTCAAGTGCAGTCAATCTGTGGTACGAGTTTGTGGTTCAAATTCGTGTACAGTCTTCTAAAAATGGATAAAGATGCTAAAAGGGGAAAAATTATGTAAAAGAAGCAAGTCTTAGAAATGCAAATGACAGCACTGGAATTCTAGGTTCCATATCATTGGGACATGTAACTTCTGCATTTCTCTGTGATGAAGGTTATAATGTTTTATCAAAATATTGGTCAACCTTTATGTAATTTGCCTTTTCAAAAACATTTGTTAAGTGAGCATAGTGTAATAGGTTTTCTGGTGGTATTAATATGCTGCTGAGTGTTTACTGAACAAAGTTCCCACTCTTACAGATTTTTGGGAGTTGCAGACAATAAGCAAGACAATAAATGAAATGCACATGAGAATTTGAGATAAGACAAATGCTCTTAATATAATGAAACAAAGTCCTATGGGAGGTTACTGTCTTATGGCTTGGATATTGTGTATTGATTGTGGTCTGGCATAGGTGTGTGTTACTGAGAAGACTACATAGGAAATGGAAGTAAAGGAAGGATGTATGTTTATTAAAGGTAGAAGTCATGTATTAATCTTCCTCAGCACATCTTAGGGGCCTTGGTTTACAAAAGACATTCAATACATATTTTAAACGAATATGTCTCATCTCTAGTAGGTGTTCATTTCAGAATTCTTTTTTCTCCATCTGAGAAAGCTATTTTTATGGTCTAATACAGAGGTGGCAAATCTGTCTGTTTGTATCATTGAAATCCCCAAAAGGTTCATCATCACTGATCTAAAGCATTCAGTGTACACTATAGGAGCTAAAACATAATTCCAAACATTTTGAAATTACAGAAACTTCATATTCACTGTTTTCCAACTATTTAAATATGTGTTATGGTTTATGTTCAGATGACCCCCCAGCCTCATGCAATCATGAACACAGCCAAATCTAGTGTTTGTGATTGGTTCATTGTCTAGTGCTCGGATTGGTGGTGTGAGTGCTGCCCACCCAGGGATGGAGCCAGCATGCAGTGTAAAGGCGGGAAGAAGGTGTGTCCTCTCTTTCAATGGTTCACACTTTGCTTCATGGACAGCCATGAACTGCTGCCTGTCAGCCATATCATTTTGCCCTGGAGCCACCTGAGTGTGGACTGAAACCTCCAACCTGTAAGAAATAAACCTTTTCTTCCCTAACTCTAGGCATCAGATATTTTGTCTCAACAACAGGGGAGAAAAGTAACTAAGACAGTTATGAATGTAACCTATGATAAAAGCTATTCAGATGTAAAAAAAAAAAAAAATACAAGTAGGATGTAGTTGATCTCCTTATTAGACTGACCAGGGAAATAAAATGTGTTTGAAACATACTTTAGTATAAGACAGTGTATCATAGGTCTTCAGGTTGGAGTGCTTTCATTATGTCAAGATTAGCCAGTTATAAGAGAGTTTTGAGAGGGCTGAAGAAGGAGGTAAATTTTGAAAGATTTAAAAATAAAAATGTAGGAATAATGTCTTGCAAGAATTATATTTAAAGTAAAATCTTAAAAATTCAATTGAATACTTTTCATATATTAAGGCTGTATTGAAATACTTACTGAACTGATCCTTAGACCTAAGCCCCAGATTTTCTGTCTCTCTCTGAGGTGGGATTTCAGAATGTATGTTTCTGAAAAGATCCCAGGGCATCTTTTTGCAAGTTTCTAAGAATTTCTCTCAAAAATGGATGTATGACATTCCAGAGGGACAATTACTGTGTCACTACACCCTTCCACTGTACCATGCACATTATGGATATGTGATCGTTTCATGGGTAAGTGAAGTACATTTGAACACAGTTGGAGAAAGGCCCATGACACCTGAGGAAACATCTAATCTCTCCTTTCACTTCTCTTTACTTTAATCTTAAACAACATTATCTCTTAAGATTTTCTGCTGTCTTTCTCCTACTTCACTGACTTACCATTACTTATCATCAGGTTAAAGCAATTGAGCATTGCCAATAAATTAGAATCAAGAGGGGAGAGGATTCAGAAAAAGAAGAACTAAGATATACCATGTACAAGTACAAATTCACTATGATGAATGTAATCATCATGTATTTCTAAACTGTACCAATCAACTTAATTTTAAAAAAAAGTTAGAATCAAGGGCCACAAGGCTCATTGCAAATGCCCTTGTCTCAAAAATAGGGATCAGTTTATAACTCTTATCCCAGGCATACTGAGGTTTTTCCATTTTCAGTTGCATGTTTCACTTCTCTGGTGTTACTTTACATTAAGGTGGGCTCCTTAATACATTTTTAAAACACTAAAAGGAAAGCTTCCCATGGTTCTTTTTACCTGTGATACACTGAAATATTATGAAGACTTAGATGTGTTCAGTTGCATACCAGAGATATAGAGGATGATGTATGCAGTGGTCTTCCGCTAGCTTCTCCCTGTGTTAAGGTATCTGTCTTTGATTTCAGATTCTTACATCAGGATCTCACTATCACAAGTAATTGTGATAATATATAAGTAAAGAATCAATCTGTTTCTGCATTTAATTAAACTTTAATTGATCCAAATAGTATAATTCCATTTTTTCAACTGAATTAAACCTTATAGACACAAAATACCAGCAGATATGTTTTACATCACCTTTTAGCACAATGGTCTCAAGATAAAAATAACATAAATATTTCCATTCTATTCCAGTATGTTATTGCCAACAATATTGGAAAAACAATATTTTCTATTTTAAATTTTAATGATATATTTTCAGTTTCTATTTGTGTAACTAGAAATAACAAATCCAATAACCTGCCAAATAAGCTTGAAATTTATGTATCACTATTGCATCCTAACATCAGACCCTCACTCTGCCTGTGAATTACATTCTGTACCTTGGTCTCTAGTCACAGAAGACTCACTAAATTACAAAAAATGGTTGTTCCATGAATGCATATCTCCAATAACAAGTAATCAAATGAGTGGTACACCACTAATAGGTAAGATTCCCACCAGGAAATATTAATTTCTTTCTTCATGTTGACTTTCATGAGACACAAATCTTAAGATACTGGCAGGAGAAAGTGAAAAATAAGTGCAGAGGAAATGAAATCTAGAAAATCTTAAGTTACACTTGCCTTATTTCCTCCACATGTATTGTGATTTAAGGATATGTGTAGTAGTGGGGTGTGAAGGAGGTTGTAAGTAACATTTTGCTACTCAGAAGAAAAATTCTCCATTTGTGTCCCTAGCTGACAGAGAGAAATTTTAGTTCTGTTCAAGTGACAATTCTTGATATATTTGCACTAGTAGCTAAAGATAAAATATAAGCTCAGTAGTTGAGATGGACACCAATTTATGTGCAGAAGTTGCTGAGGAGAAAAGTTAAAGAAAGATTAAAAGTTGAGACTTTAACAAGAGTTAAAATATGAGACAGGTTAATTGAGGCATAAAAAGTGTAAAGTCAGTACAGTTATGAAGAAATACTCAATAATAGGCCAAGAAAATGACCTGGAAGTGATTTATACTTAAAAGATGCTTCATGCTGCCTTGCAAAGATACGCTCAATATATTTTTATTTTTTTCTTTTAAAATTCAGCTGCAAAAGAAGGTAAATAGGGCTGAATCTGTGTTGTTAAACTTTTTGTGAAAAAATATTCCTTAACAAAATATTGAGAAAGACCAGTCTGAGAGGCTGGGGCAGGAG
Organism: Dolichotis patagonum; assembly: GCA_004027295.1. Taxonomy (NCBI): domain Eukaryota; kingdom Metazoa; phylum Chordata; class Mammalia; order Rodentia; family Caviidae; genus Dolichotis; species Dolichotis patagonum. The sequence continues at coordinate 47,881 of PVJX010009835.1, forward strand.
GACCTCCAGATCACTGAGTAATTTATTGATGTAACAAGCACCTGTCACTAGAGAGATAGAGAAAGAGAGAGAGACAGACAGACACACACACACCCACACACACACAGAAAGAGAGAGAGAGAGAGAGAGAGAGAGAGAGAGAGAGAGAGAGAGAGAGAGAGAGGGAGAGAGAGAGAGAGAGAGAGATTGACAAATTCCAGAGGAAAAGTAAAAACATAGAACATCAACAGCAGTTACCTCCATGAGTGAGGGTGGAAGGTCAGGGTCTCCTGCAGGTACTTTATACCTTGTTAGCATCAGTTTGGGGAACTCTAAAGATAGCATGAAGAAATAGAAAGTCTTTGGAGCCAGAAACACATAAACTGAAATTGTGTCTCAGTCATACCATGACCTAATAAAATCATGTGTTTCCTTTGTACTTTAGTTTCCTTAATGATTATACAATGACAATAATTATACCCACATTACAAGTCATTGTGAAGGTAAAATGAAGTCATACACATGCAAATACTAATTCATCAGAGCCATTCAATGAATGTAATCCATTATAATTTCCAAACCCTTGTTTGAAGGTAGGAAGTGGAATACAATACACAAATCATTCTTTCCCTGTGAACCAACTAGATTTAAGAAAAAGAAATCCATAGGGAAAATGTAAGGACATTAAAAATTAATTTTATGACTACTTAATTCTTGCCAAGTGTATTATATATGACTGAAGCCAAATGCTAAAAATGAGTGTATGACAAAATGGAGATGTTGAAGTAAAAGCTGGGTAGCACATGAGACAAAAAGGAAATCAGATGTGCTAGCCAGATTACACCTAGTTCAAAGGTTAACGGAAAACTGTTCTTAAAATTCTGATGTAAATTGACATCAGGTCACATACATTGTATAAAACAAATCTTTCAACAACTCTGTAGAATAGCTTTTGTCTTATATCATAAACGATCTGATGTTAAAATTACACACTAAATTTAACCATTAGCTAATCGAATACTTTTAGCTAAGCAAGAGACTTTTGTTAATTATGTTCATCTTTCAAAATGGATATTCTGACTGTCACAGACACAAAATAGCACATATTTTATAGCTCTCCCATGATAATTCTATGAATATTTTGTTCATAATGTCAATATTTGAAAATGTTCATAAAATATGACAGTTTTATTCAATCACAGATTTTTCTTTCTAGGAGTACAGCCTACCCTTTTTTCTTATTTATAAATTTCTATACTTACTATAAAATGTTTAATCCCATAAAAACACCCTGAATTTTAAAACATATTTGAATGGTTTACTTATTTTTGTAATAGCAATATATTTCTACAAGTTACTGAATACCCAAAACAGTGAAGAAATCATCCATCCCAATTCCAAAAGTTACACTGAAAATGATGGCATATAAAATTTTTGATAGATATTTTAATATTAATGATATTAATAATATTTCATAATGAATTATTAAAAGTAAAACAAATAGGGCTGAGGATGTAACATAGTAGCACAAGTGCCTGCCTGGCAAGTGCAAGGTCCTGAGTTCAATTTCTGATACAAAATAAATAAATAAATAAATATAAATAAACCAAAATAATTCACCATAGATGAAACCGTACAACCATAATGTTTTTTGTACTATTATTAAATATATTTTAAAAAGAAACAGAGCAATAGAGAGACAAACAGAAAAACTAGAAGAAAGGAAAATATTAAGCAGCCAGATTAAAAGGTTGAAAATTCTCATTTACTCCAGAAAAGAAAAAACAAAAACACTTAACAAGATGCTGTACATAATATGAAAAGCACCTCTATATTACAGCACAGAAACAGAACCATGTATCTTAAAACTTTCTTACTATGTTAAAACATTTGTTTTTCATTTCTAACATCCATTTAAAGTCCACAGAAACTGACGAAAGGAGGATGTTTTAAATATGTCCCCAAAATAGCTTTTAAAACTTCACAGCTTTGAAAATATCCATCAAACAAAGCATTCACACAACTTCTGTACATTAACTCAGAAATCAGAAACTAGTTTTAACAGAGCCTAAAAAGAAACTCTGAAGTCTGTTAATGATTTTGAGTACTATTGAGATATTTTTAAAAACAACTGCTTAGTCTCCCTGCATTATAACCTGCATTAACACCCTAAGAGTATCAAATCAGAATCTATCCAAATTCAAACAGTAAAAAAATAAAAACCCTAAGGAGACACACAGTCCAAGTGACTCGCCTAGCTCCAGTGTTTCAGTGCTCTTTCCACTACACTGAAGATTAGAATCAGCCAAACAAATTAATAAACTTAACCACTTTATCACCAAGACTAATAGAAAGCTGTTCATTTTACTGATACAACTATAGCGACAGAAATTTACTTAGCATGTAAAAATGCAAGTTACCGAGTACATAAGTCTTACACTACAAGGCATTAATAGGCTGAACTAAAATTTAACATGAAAGAATGTAAACTGCTACTCTCCATGAAGTACTTCTCATGGTAGCAGGCCTTTATAATCTCTCTGCTTTATCTCAAAATAACAAAGCATCAATAATGATTTTCTAATTCAAATTATGGGATAGTCTTGGAAAAAGTAGAAATGTGGTGTATGTAAAAATCCCAGTAAATAGTATCTGGGCCCCCATCAATGTAACTATTTCCTTGATTTCTTAGGTGAGTCAAACAAAATAACTAATGAACAACTTTATAGGCAATCAATCAATACTGAATACAAGTGACATTTTTTGGAGACAGGGCCTCACTATGTACCCCAGCTGGCCTCAAAGTCATGATCTTTCTGCCTCAGTCTCCCGAGTAATGGGATTAAGGAGTACATTGCTGTGCCTGCCTATACCTGACTGCACACAATGTGGCTGGTGTGGGCACCAAACACATGCAGTTAAAAATCCATGAAGCATTCAGCTTCACACAGCAGAACAGAGCGGGGCAATGAAACAGTAGTAAAGTTTGTCAGCAGAGTTAATTTTATGTGGCTGTAATACTGCATCTTTATATTTCTCTACATTGCAAATAGTGCCGTGCAGAATGTATGTTTTGATAAATTTTAACTAATGTTCATGTATGATAGTAAATGATAAAACAGACTATCATCTACATATATTTTATATATTCGTGACATATTTTTCATTAATTTTTTGACATTGCAGATTTTTTTGAAAATGTTTCAAATCTCCAACAAGTAGAAGAAAAAAAGAATTGCATTGTGCATATAAACGAACACAATACAAACCCATGCAATTGAATGCTCAAGTGTGCCCTGATATATCTTTTAAGAAACACACAGTTTAACAAAGAATATGTAATCTACAAAATGCTAAATAGCTTGTATCATTCAGATATAATGAGCTCTCAAGAAATTGACTCACAGAAAATGTTTATACTTGTTTTAAAACGAGAAATTTCTCATCCTTCACAGTATTGTAAAGTACTGATACAAATATTTTCAGGTATAGAAGGAATTTTCAGCTGACTAAGCAGCAGCCCTGCCTCAGTGCTAGGCCTGGCCCTGACCTGGCTGCACCACGTGTTCAGCCCTCCTGGAGTCTATAAGATGCTGCTTAGGAGGCCGGGGAAAGAACGCCTGGTCTCAGCCTCAGAGGGTAGTGTGTCTGCCAGCTTTGAAGACCCTAAAAGCACTGCAGAAAGGATGTCACATAGGTAACTACATGCTGGGGAAACAAATCTCATGGCAGAACAAACTTGAATACAGAAACTGATTTTTCTTCATCTTGTGTTGGTTCGTGATGTCTCTCCTCAGTATTTCATTCCTGTTTCATGAAAATTAGCCCAGCCTGGATTTTTAAAAAGACCTGGGATCATTTCCAGAATGGAAACAGACCCTGTGTTGATTAGGTTGAGTCTACACCTTCAATCCTTTATGTAGGGTATATACTTTGTTGTGACATTCCTTTTCAAAATCTATAATATGAAAACATTGACAGGCTGCTTGGGTAGTTTATCTTTTGTTCACTATCTTTTGTTCACTTTGATAGTTAAAATGATTTTCTTACTTAACTTGTTTTGAAGAGAAGAGACTTTTGTTTTAAATTATTCTGAATAACCTCAGTTGTAGTTACTGAGGCTGAATAAGGTAATTTCAATCCTCAAAAACATGACTCCATCTTCAGTCACTGCAGTCTATTAACTGTGAATAATCATGCAAACTTTACTGCTAGCCGCTCAGTACACACATCACTAAGCAAATGATAGATCTGTATAATAATCTTTGACCAAATGTCACCATTTTCAAAGCCTTATAAGGATTTGACTCACTGCATGTACATTCAGAGCACACACAAACAGCAAAGTGTATTGTTCTGTTACCTTCCACTCACACAATGAAAAACTAAAACTGAGGCCTTTGTAAAAAGGAAGGGTACTATGAGATGGAGGGAGGAAAAGGACAGAGGTGGTAGGGAGAAAGGATTAAAATGTGTTTTTATACATGTACCAACTCGCCACAAGGCAAGTAATCATTACATGCAGCAAACATGTACTAATTTTTTAAAAAGGCTGCTCAAGTGATTTCTGTGTTACAATTTTTTTTCACCTTTTTTATTTAGAGAAAAAAAGCAAAACAAAAAAAAAGGGTAGAAATAATACAGAATTTCAAAAAAATAACAGTAAGAAATGACTAGTTAATAAATTACACATCGTTATCTTAGAAGTAGTTGTTGAAGTTACAAACCACATGGGAAGTACTTCAATGAATCAACAACTGGAATCTCATCTTAATAAAAAAAAGTCTTTGCACTTCAAAAGAAATCACCAACAAAGTGAAAAGAAAACCTCTAGAATGGGAAAGAATTTTACCCAGAAGTCCCTCAGACAAAGGACATCCAAAGGACATCCAAAGAGTTGAAAAACAGCAAGCTCCCAAATTCAAAGACCCTCTCCAAAAATGGTTATCTGAGATGGACACACATTTCTCAAATGAAGATATACAAATGGTATATAAATACATGAAGAATTGCTCATCATAATTTATCACTCAAGAAATACAATTTATTTTATGTTTTTGGAAAAATCCAGACTACAGAGCTTTGTGGCAATGCAAAGTGTCAATATGCATCCACTCTAAGAAAGTATTTTCTCACTCAAAAGAAGAAAAAAAATGATAGCAAGAATCATAAATTTCTGTCACTGACTTTCAGATAGCAGTATGACAAATATGTTCTTTTGTTTAATATCTTTGTGGATTTATTTCCTTACCTGTAAATGATAATTATAACTATTCTAATTTGTAGCATTGTAACTAAAAAAAATAAAACCGAAGTGTCTGACACATTGTAAGTACTTAGTTACTAGTAACAATAATAATAACAACAGTTACACTTACTTTTCAAGAATAACTCTAAAAACAAAATTAAGCTCTTAAAATGCATGAGATATTTCCAAGATGTATACATTTGACAGTCTTAAACTGAGATCGTGTGTCTCCAATCCTATGCCTGTCTAAGCATTATTGTAATTCATGAATACCAGAGGACGCTGTCACAGAATTAGAAGTAAAATACTCTCATATGGATAAACACTGAAAAGTTTGGTAAAAATACAGCGAAGAATGATACACACATGTTTGATGACGTCATCCAATATAGAATACTAAAGATAGTTTTAAACATGTAGCATAGTTAGGAAGGGCAAGGTTGTTAAGTGGAAATGATTTCAAGAATATCAAAAGTTACAATATATATTTGTATAATAAATAATAGAACTGGTGAAAGTAGATTAAAGATGATTTATCTTAGAGATAAAGTCTAACAACAGTTTAACAGCCATCTTATTCCACAGTATGGACACTTCATATATTGAAAATATCCAATTTCTATTTTACAGGACTATAAGTTTATTTTGAAAGCACTACAGATAGAGTTATACTTTGGGAAGGAAAAATACAAAGCTCTACCTAATAAGCAAGCAAACTAGTAGTTAGGCAAGTTTTCATATTACCTGAAATTTTTATTACAGCATATATCCATTTAAAACATTTTAACTTCAATGTATTAAATAATAAAAATCTTGTAATTTTTCATGTATTTCAATTTTGCATACAATTCTAATCTTTATGTCTTCCTTTGTTGCTGTTATTTTACATAAGAAAATGCTTATAAAATTGAAGGAAAAAAGTTTGATAAAACATACTGATTTCTGTGCTTCATAGAACTATAAAGTACAGAAAGATTTTTAAGGTTTTCAAATTAGTAATGTGGAAAAAAGGTGGGATATTTCAAGCCATGGATAATGTTTATAAAGAGTATGAGTAACATGAGAAAATATATTCTTTACAAAAATGTATAATAAAATATAAAATTGCAAACAAAACAGAAGTATGTATATACCTACTCTTTAAAATTGTGTAAATATTATATTGTCTCCTGTCATGGTTTATGTCGGTGGCCCCCAGGTCTCATGTATTTGCATTGTGCATTTGTGATTGGTTCATTGTCTAGTGCTTGGATTGGTGGTGTCAGTGCTACACGCTCCTAGGGGGTGGAGCCAGGATGTGATGTAATGGCATCACACACAATGGAAGAAGGTGTGTCTCCCAATCTTGCTGGTTTCCGCTTGCTGTTTGCAGCTGCCATGAACTACAGCCCCTCCATGCCACCCTGCCTTGTAGCCAACTGAGTGTGGACTGAAATCTCCAAAACTGTAAGAAATAAACCTTTCCTTTCCCAACTTTGGGCATCAGGTATTTTGTCTCAGTGATGAGTAGAAAGTAACTAAGACACCTCCCCAGCTCCCTAGTGTAAAAAACTGAAAGAACAAATAAGATTCAAAATGTATAATAGATATTGTGAAAATGAAAGAGGAAGAAACTACTCAAAAGGAAGAATAATTGAGATGGAGGAAAGGAGAAAAAGAAGGAAAAATATATATATATATATATGATAGTTTACTACTAATCACTAGTTCACCAAAAACAAAAGTTTGTGCTTTCATTGTTGGATATTGTTTTCATTCCTATATCTTGCAATCTGAGCAACTATTTTGAAGATAACAGTACACAGTCTATTAACCATTGGTAGTCTCATATTATTTTATCTGAAATTTTGAAAAATTTAATTTCAAAAATTAAAAAGTAAGGCTTCATTTCTTCTGAAATTCAATAATTTAAAATACTTTTCTTGTTTTTTTCTTTCTAAATGTTAAATAAAATGTATAATTTACTGTTATGTGTGGAAATTATATATATAATGTATAATTATATATATATATATATATATAGAGAGAGAGAGAGAGAGAGAGAGAGAGAGAGAGAGAGATGCATGATCCAAGAAGTTACACTTGATATAATGACTAGGGCAGAAAAAATGACTGAATTATCATGAAGAGATTACATTTATTGTGTACTATGTACTGTACACCAAAACCATTTATATATTTTAAATGCTAATTTAATTTGCACAAAAACATTTGATTTAGGGCCAGGGTTTATCTCAGCGGTACAAGCACCTGCGTGGCAAGCACAAGGTAATGAGTTTGATCCCAGGTACCGAAAAAAGAAAATACTCCCCCTCACTTCAGATATTTGATTTAATTCTATTATTATTCGTATGTTCTGTTATTTGATTTCCTCATCCATATCACTGTATTATAATATTAATGTAGAAATTAGTTGAATTTACATACATTAAGTACTCAGAAAACTGCCTGGACTCCTGGTAAACAGCAAGTAATTATTTTTGATCATCAACATTAACATAGTTCCATTTACATCATTCATTTCATAATTTATGAAGTTGAGTTTTACAGTGATTAGGTGAATTGTCCAAATTTTGATATATTTAAGCAGAATTCATTCACTTAAACTCAATCAAATTTATTGAAATGAATAAAAATCAAGGAAATATTCAAATTAAAATTTAAAAATCATTATGCAAATGAATGTCTTTAAAAATAAAGATAATTTAAATATTAAGTATATTTTCCACAGGTTTCCTGTCACCAGGACCGTTGTTCTGTGAAAGCACTCATACTTGTCAGCTCTCTGACTTTACTCAAGTTTCCAAAATATCCTCTGCATGAGATTTTCTTTCTAAAACTTTGTAAAATTAAGAAAGTTGAATATTTTAGAAAGGAGACGAAATCAAGCAAAATTTGTGATCATGAATAATTTTACTCAAAGCATGTTACATTTATACTAGGAAAAATGCAATATAGTTAAATGAACTAATTGGTGTGTAAATTTTCCTAGTTTCACATAGACAATAATCAGAGGTCTACAAATCCATAAAAATCAACTATTTCAAAAAATCAATTATGTCAAATTTTTAAACAAACTGTAGTGTCTTAATTGCTTTTTATTACATTGTTATACTTTATTGTTTAAAATGTTCTAACATCTATTGCTCAGTGTAAATGAAATCTTACTTTTTCATTTAAAACATTATTTAAGGCATATAACTCAGATTTCTTATCGCAAATGAAGCAGCTGTCACCATCTTTGTGCTATATCAGAGATATTTAATATTATGAAGAAAAAAAAGAATCCCCAAACCATCTAGAATCCTTTAAATCCCAGGATATACAACATTGGATCTATGGAATCACGTTGTTTTAACCAAAATGTGACACACTGACTTTTTAAAATTTTATCCAAAGATACTGATATTTATTCTATTCCCCTTAGTTATATAATACCTTGCTTCCAAGGGACACATGTCTCATTCGTATTATTTGATAAAGACCCGTTAGTGCAATTTATATCTTATATATAATAAAAAATTTAAGTCTCTATAATTTTCCAAATAATATATAACAAAGGCTGCTTCTGATTGCTTAATGTAGTCATCCTGGTCATATGGATAACTCTTTGTGAGTTTCTGCTTGCTTGCTACTGTATTGTTCCTAGAAGAATAAACTTGATATTACTATAAAATGACTATGTGGCACACCTCTGGAAAAAGTCAATTATGAAAATAGAGCTTTAGCAAATGGGAAGGGAATCAAGAGCTAGAAAGAGCAGGGAGGGAAAGGAGGTATAAAGGATGAAGAACAAGAAGAATGAAGATACATTAAACACATGTACCAACTCTGTATCATAAACGTAATCATTATGTGCTGCAAACATATACTAATGCAGATTATTTTTAAAAGCCTAATGGCTTTGGAAAAAAACCAAGAAGGGGAACAGTTGGGTCAAATGAGACGTCTAGTCCTAGTTTTTCATGGAATGTCCACACTGTTCTCTACAGTGGTTGCACCAGTCTACACTCCCACCAACAGAAGAGAATTGTTTCCTTTTCCCCAAAGCCCCACCAGCATTTGTTATTGCTTGATTTTTTTGATAATAGCCTTTCTGGACTGAGATATAATCTCAGTGTTGTTTTAAATTGCAACTCGTGAATGATCAGTGATTTTTAAACATTTTTTCATGCTTTTTTTTGCCATTTTTACTTCATCTGAAAGTGTGTACTCAGATGCTCATTTGTGAATTGGATCTTTGAATTTATGGGATCTGATTTTTTTCAGTGCTTTATGTATTCTAGATATCAGTCCTTTGTCTGAGGAGCAACTGGCTAATATTTTTCCCAGTCTGTGGATTGTCTTTGCACTTTGTTGGTAATTTCTTTCACTGTGAAAAAGTTTTCTTTTTAATAAGATGACACACCAACTGTTGATTCTTTGTAGTACTTCCTGAGTTTTGTTCATGAAGTCTCTGCCTACATCTGTGTCTTCAAGAGTTCAAGATTAAGTGTTTCTGTTTAATATTTATATATTTGATCCACTTTGATTTTAGTTTAGTGCATGGTCATAGACATGGGTCATACCACAACATTATATATGCACCCTCATTTACACTGTCACAATTTGTAATAGTTAAATCTTGGAAACAACCCAAATACCCATCAACTGATGAATGAATGAAAACGATGTAATTATTTTATATAATGCAGTACTACCTGCAATAAAGAAGGATAAAAATGAGGTACATATTGCTAAATGGATGGACCATGAAACCATAACAAACCAGACAAACGTGTAAATATCACAGTGTCTCACTGGTGTGAGGAGCTGAAAGTGTAAATAAGAATGAAATTTTATATGAAATATGGTGCAATGGGAATAAACTGCTCAAAAGGAAAGAACTAGGGAGGGATAATGGGAAAGGAAAAGAATGATAAAAGAAAGATAAAATGAAAACAAAGCTTTGTAAATGAGGGGAAGAGGAATTGAAAAGCAGGGAGTGGAATGGGAGGGGAAAAACACAAATCAAGTTAAATTATGTACACGTATAAATTCTCTATGATGAATGTGATCGTTGTATACAACTAAATTGTAACAGTAAACTTTATTTTTTTAAAAAAATATAAGTATTAAAATGCATTTAAAATATATATATATAAAATAAAACATATAAACACAAAAAATAATTCAAGTGCTAAGAAGTGCTTCCATCTCACTTTTTTCATATTATGTACCATAGATAAGAACATGGTACATATAGAATAAATACCTGTAAATTGATGAATAAGTTAATACATTTGCTGTAACATCACATGGATCCTAAGCTCAGTTTGGTTTTATTACATTATTATATAAATGCAATGAAATCTATTACATTTCATCAAAACATTGTATTTTGTTGAAAAGTTAATTTCAAGTCATCAAAAGTGTTGTTACATTCTTCAATTATTTTCATAAATTCACAAACTTGGTTAAAGTAAAATACCATCAAATTTCCAATTACATTTTTTCTTTTGAATTTAATTGTGTATGAGAAGGTTTACTGTTATCCGTTGAACATAAATACAAACTTGTATAATTAATGATACCAATCTGACTTTTCATTGTATGCTTTTAGATAAAATAAAGAAATAATTTTTTGTCTCCTCCTAGCAAAATTTAGGGTCTCTTATGCACACTTGATAGGATGAAAATAATAATTTAAGAATCAAACACAATCAAATTTGTATGATTACAAATGATATAGTCAGATTACTTGTTTATTTTTCCATTGCTTTCATATATTCTATCTTTTCTCAAATTACTTCAATTATAAACACACTAACAACAGAGTAATTTGTGGTTTAATTTTTTTAATTATGTGAAATGAAAATTAACTTGACACATCAGCATGTCTCAATTAACTTTTATATTATTCCATTTCTGTAAATGATAAAAAGCATTATATATATGATGTACCAACAAAATAAAAAACTAAAAAAACAGATGAACTGTATTAAATAAAATATATTATATAGTATTCATATATTTATATATGATACATAAAATTCAATATATCTATAATGCAATAGATAATATTTATACACAAATGCAATATAATATATTATATAAATATATAATATATGTCATATAAAATTACATACAAAATTTATTATAGGGAATTTGTACCTGTATATGACATATCTTGCTTCTTTTTTTGACATTTCCCTGTTTTATTTCTTGAAATTCATATTATTCAAATTTGGTTTTATACTTAAGTCTATGGTATGCTTCAGATTGTTTCAATTTAGTGTCTACTAACAGCTTCCTGGTATATCTATAGCTTGAGCTTATTTTTTCACTACA